>PVKS010042668.1:0-15299 GCA_004027875.1 Aplodontia rufa | reverse complement strand
CCCAGATCCTTTATGAGAGGAGGATTCAGGCCCCTGACCCCCCCTTCTGCTGAGACTGCCTGTGTTCAGCTGCAGGATCCGGGCACAGTTTTATAAGCCTCTTTTGCAGACCTGGGGGCTGTGGGTCCGGGAGAGGGAGTGTGGTTTTAAAAATGGATGCTCCCCTTCCCTCACTGCTCCCACACCTTCTTCAGGGCTTTAGCCAGGCCTTCTGGTCCTGTTTCCACCTTTGATCTCTGCTGCTTCCAGCTGGAGTATTTAGAGCTTGCTTTGCAATCCCAAAGAGGTCTTGCCCTGATCAGGTGGGCTGGGCGTGTGGTAACTAGCAAGCCTAAAGTACAAGCCTTGCAGTTCCCGCACCACCTCTTCTGCTCAAACCGCTGTTCTGTGCTTGTATGAAAGCTCTTTCCAGTCACTGATCCTGCCGCCAGACAGAGCGCAGGTCCAGGAGGTATCCCTGCCAGTACGCTGTCTTTAGAGCTGTGCAGGTCCTTCTTTGCAGAAGTGACTCAGGCAGGCGGGAATGTAGGCTGGAGAGTGCAAATGCCGGCCGGCGGGCCAGCCGCAGCCGCTGCCGCCGCAGCGGGAGCGCGGAACAAAGAATCCCCGGTCGCTCCTAAGTCTCTATTCCCCAGAACCAGTGCCAAGATTAGAACTGGTGATTCACCATGCTATTCTCCCAAATGCACCTCAAAATACTGGTGAGAAGCCGGAGATATCCTGATCAGTCGCGAGGGTGCAGGGGAGGTCTTTTGTCTTCAGATTGCCATCTTGGGAGTCGACCCACATTATTGATTTTTAATGAAAGCCATATTCCTCATGAAACAATCTTATCTGAAGTTCTATATCTCAAAGTTCTAGATGTCCTCTACTAACATTTCGATTATATACCCTCTAAATAGATTGTAGATTTATAGTGGATGTGGCATATTTTTTCAGTCTATCGCTGTCCTTTGCATGATGAAGTGTAAAGGGAAAGCACTGAGTGCCCATTTTAATTAACTGTCTCATGTGGTGACTAAAGTACTTTTCCCCAAACCACATGGTATACTACAGGTGACCTGAATCCTTTTGTTCTTAAGAGGACATTTACATGGACAACTCACCTCACTGCCCTTTCCCCTCTCAATCCAGTACATTGCATTTGAAAATTGATCAATATTCAACAATGAAGATTCAAATTTATGTATGTAGAGACTAAGAATTATCTTTCTCTTTTTCCAAAGACGTAGATGTAAAGAGAAAATGTAACATGTTTTGAACTTGAGCAGATCAAAGCTGAAATTTCAGATGCACAATAGACCCGGTCAAGACCTAGGTCAGTTTCTGTACTTTAGAATGTCAGTCTTGTCCTGTACCTGTCTCATAAGCTTTGGAGGAGGCCAGCTGAGGGTGGGCCTTCAAATTGTTGTTTCATTTTTCTACTCTTACCTTAAAAATGTGCTTCATCTCATGTAATGGTTCAAGTGCTTACAAATTTCCCTTTTACTCTGGGTTCCACCTTCAAACAACAATCTTCATCAGTCCCTTGTGTGCTTTAAAACTTCAACTTATTTTTAAAGGCATGAATATAGCACAATTAGTCCATGAATGTGTATGTATACATTTGTGGATATAAAATTACAAATTACATAGTTATCAAAATATACTGTTTAATTTTACAAATTAAAAATTGTAAATTATAAATTATTTTCTTTATCATTTATTTGTAAATGATATTTCAAGTGATTTTTCCCCAAAAGGGTTATTTTTGCTACCTTTACAGTTTGTTTTTTTTTTTTTTTTTTTAGACAGATTTAACTACTTTCACAGTCAAGGATTCCCATTCTCGTTATTTCTTGGCCCCAGGAGGATGAGTTATGCTAATTAACTACATTTAATTGGGAAAAGTAATGCTTCTTACCTCTGTTCTCCTTAAGCTACTATTTCTTTACTTACTAGAATTTATTACAATTTATTAACCATGAATTACACATTCCAATAAATTACACCTTCTTTATTCTCTGTTTCCTTTCCACATATTCAGTTTATCAAGTGTATAAAATTACAAGCCAAGCAACTGGCTTCTTGAGAATAAAGTTGTTATTAAATGGCTTCTTATAGTGGTGGATTTCAGAAAAATTCAATAGCTTTACAAATCCACTGCTGATTTTCATTTTTAAGTCCGAAACTAAACTTATAACTCATATGAACACAGACTACTTGTCTTTAGAAAGCTATTGATGGTCATGGAGAGATGAGTCATTATCAAGTCTGAATCTGGTTGGACTGCATGATGGTTTTTGCTGAGAGAAATTATTTTGGACCAATTTCTTAGCCTATGCACTTTTCATTTCCTATATGTTGTGCTTGGAAGTTCTGAGATGGCATGGAAGTTTTCCGAGTAACTCTGAGACCACACCTGGTATGTCTTCTATTTTAAGACAATTTACAGTATCAAACATTAAGACAATAGATGGTGACAAAATGATGTAATTGACTTGATCAACAGATATCTTAAATCTTTGAAAAGTATGTGAAATAAATTACAGTATGACTGTACCATGGAATTCTGTGATGTTATTCATAATATGAAGACACTAAACCACCACAGAAAAGGAATGTTTTTCAGGATCCTTTACATGAAAAACAAAACATGGCACAGTATGATGATTAAACCAAAGACATTTATCAAAAATAATATATATTTAATTCTAGATTCTTGCACCTGCTCTGTAATTTTGGTGATTAAGTCATGGACAGATATGTTGTTATAGCCCACTTAGCTAGATAAAATTCTTTATCCACATATCCTGTCTGTTGTCTGTCTGGAAGTGTTCATAATAGTCTAGTGAGAGTGGGTGTATCTGGATAAGGGAATTGAGGAATGGAAGGTGAAGAACAGAAATAAAAGAGAATCACTGATTTTTTGTGTTACTGCCTTTTACATTTTAAATTTTTAGCATATACATGTATTACCTATCATAATAAATAAACCAAAATTAATTTTAAAAATATTCCTACTTATTGAGACACACACATGCTTTCTGCATTTTCACATGCCTTTTCAATAGTTCATTTCCAACATTGTTGAAAATTAGTTCTTCACTATTTTTTAAAATTCTCCAAGGGGGGCTGGAGCAGTGGTTCTGTGGTTATAGAGCTTGCCTGACATGCACAAGGACAAGGGTTCAAACCCCAGCACCATGTATGCAATGAATTCTCAGAGCATCGAAAGCCACATGAAAAACTAAATAAAATAGACTCTCTTTATCTCTCTCTCACTGTTCCTCTCTCTCTTAAAAAAATATTCTCCAAGGATTTAATTAGCAAACATAAAGATTGCTAAAGTGACACATACATATCAATAGAATTGTTAGAATTTCCCTGAGCATCCATCCAAATAATACAAAGATACTTTTAGAATAAATGAGGCTATATTTGTAGAATTTAATGTAACATAGGCCTGGATCCTGTTATGTTTGTTACTACTTTTTTCATTGAATATTTGGATTATCAGTCTGAAAATTTGAGATTTTTAATGGTTGTGATTGTGAAGTAGTTATTCTAGTGCTTTTTAGACCGATTAAATAAAACCATACCCAGGAATATTACAGAAATTACACCTTCCATTCCTCAATTCCCTTATCCAGATACACCCACTCTCACTAGATTATTATGAACTTCCAGACAGACAACAGACAGGATATGTGGATAAAGAATTTTATCTAGCTAAGTGGGCTATAACAACATATCTGTCCATGACTTAATCACCAAAATTATAGAGTAAGTGCAAGAATCTAGAATTAAATATATATTATTTTTGATAAATGTCATTGGTTCAATCATCATACTGTGCCATGTTTTGTTTTTCATGTTAAGGATCCTGAAAAACATTCCTTTTCTGTGGTGGTTTAGTGTCTTCATATTATGAATAACATCATAGAATTCCATGGTACAGTCATACTGTAATTTATTTCACATGCTGTACCTACATTTCATGTTCTTTAATTGTGTAGTGATTTAATATATTCCTTATCTCTTAGTAACAAAAATAAGAACAAAGACACATTCCAGAGACAGATAAAAATAAAGAATATCTTATGCTATATTTTAAGAGGAGTGTATAAAAACTTGTTTTCTGTGCTTAAATAAGCTTTCCCAACAAAATGTTCTTTTTCTTATAAAATTGTTTTTCTCAAAAGCAATTCAATTTGGAAACATTCTTTCCTCCTTATGACTATGCATGTGGGTTACCTTACTCAAAAGAGATAAACAGCTGCTATACTACCAAATTATAAACATATTTTTAAAAACACTAAAATATTCTGGAATATAATATATTGAGAAGGAGAACAATGACTGTATATAACATATGATCAACTATGTAATATCTTATGTTATGTTGGGTATAATTAGTGATAAGGAAAAATATTCTGACATATATATTCAGTACTATTGCCATAGGAATCAAGAAAATTACAATGGAGGAAAGATCAAGCTCAATTCTGAATACAATAAAAATGTGCAAATTTGAGAGGTTGGTGGGTGGAAAATTACTGAGAAGAGACATCAAGGGTAGAGAGACTCTTGCTTTATTATCCTTACATGTTTCTTGCTGAAGGCATGCCTGCTTGATCATATATCTAGGGTGGGAGATTCTTGCTAAACTGACTTAGCTAGATTTTTGCAAAACTGAGCTATAGAGGCCCAGAATAGATGGAGGACAAAGGACCTTGCACACCATTACTTACTGTTTGCTCAGAGTTATTGGATTGTTTTTTGAAAGATACGAATGAATGTTTATTTGAATTTTTTCATCTTTTAAATATAGGCATTTATCATTATGAACTCTCTCTTTGGACTATTTTGGTACATACCATAAATTTTTCATGTTTACTTTTCATTTCCATTTGTATCGAGATATTTTCTCATTTCTTCTTTGACCACTGATCTGTGTTTAATTTCCAAGTTTTTGAATTTCCAATTTTCTCTATTTTTCTATTTTATACTAATGTGGTAACAGAAGAACAAACACTACATGATTCCTCTTACATTTCACATCTATAAATGTCCAAATCACAGAAGCAGGGAATATAGCAGTGGTTGCAGGGAATAGGGGTGGAGAAATGGGGAGTTTTGTCAGTTATGCTAGATGAATAAGTTCTAGAGATTTGCTGTACAACTTGGTGCCTATATTTAGCAATATGCCACAGTTCTTTTAAAAATTTGTTAAGAGGGACATCATATTGTGATTGTTCAGGGGTTCAAAGAGGTCTCTAGAGAAAGAGGAAGCCTCTAGGTTCAAACTTTCCAGGTTCTTGAACACAATGCAAAAAATAATTTAAGGATCTGTCAGAGCTTCAGTAAGAGGAAGAGACTTATTGCAAACCTAAGTAGAGTACAGACTCAAGAACAGGGTGCAAGGGTGCAAGCAGGTTCAAAGGTTAACTGCCTCCACAAACTGGTGGATGGTGATTTATATTGTTCAAGGGAATTAATATTCATAAGCAAGAGTTGAATATAAATGAAATTCTCTGGAATTGGAAGTTTCCTTCATGGAACCCAGCTTGGCTTCATTAGTATTGAATTATGCAGCTAAAGTGTGAGTATATGCAGTAACCAACCTTAATGAATAAAAAGGTAAAGTTAAGTCAGGAGATTTTTTTCAGGGAGGCTAAATGAGACCAGATGAAGATGGCTTGCGTGTGTTGCCACCTGGGGTTAAGTACATTTCCTGATCTGGAGCAGCTCCTGTATGAGCTCAGATTACAGCAATTTCCCCTACTCCCTATCTCAACATTAAGTGTTCTTACTACATTAGGGGGACGAAGGAGCACAAGGAAATTTTGCGAGGTGCTCCATTTCTCTGTAACCATGATAATGTTGACAGTAACATATGCTTGCATATTTCCAAATCCATCAAAATGTACACATTAAATATGTACAGTTCTTGTATATCAATTATACCCAATAAAGATTTTTAAAAAGTAATATAAGGGAGAAATTATGTAACTGGACAGTAAAAGAAATACTTTATACATACCAGACTAAGAAAAAAGAAATACTGCTCCTTATCTATTGAATATTTCACCCATTTAACTCTTAGTTGAAGGAAGAAAGCAACTGTCAAAGCAGTACATTTCAATTCATGTCATAACTATTTTGGTTATGTTTCTGTTATTTTTAGTTATTTATTAAGTAGTTGAGCTATTGTACAATCATAGATGCACATAAAGTAACAATATGATATTGTTCTTTTTATTGAGTTTGGTAGTTTTACAATTGTGAGTATAAATTAATGATATGCTGTGCATTTGATCATAAACCATAGGTACCTCCACATTGCACACACCCTAGTCTCTTCAATTTTCTGTATTATGTCCCTAACAAATATTTGAATATATATATATGATTGTGAAGTACAGAACTAAATGATCGCCTACATAATATCTGACTTCTTGAGGGTAAAGAGTATGCTACATTGTTGGTTGTCTCCCTAGATCTCTCCCTATCTTCCCTCCCTCTCTCTCTCCTCTCTCCCTTCTCCTTCCAAGTCTACGGTCCCCGTCCCGCTGGATTATACCCTTGGTGGGGCAAACACATTAGTTTGACTACCTTTGACTCAAGCCTGGGTTTAGCTCCAGCCTCCAAAAATGACAGAAAACATTAGACCCTTGAGTCTCTGGGTTTGGTTAACTTTGCTCAGCATGATTTCTTAAAATTCGCAATATCATCATTTCTAATAGCTAAGTAGAACTACATTGTATGTTTCTGGATTTTATTTTTTTTCTCTTGAATTATGAAAGGATTGTGTATTTTGTGGGAAATATAAGGATGGGAGAATAAATAATATTTGTTTTCATTTGTTGGGGTCCTGCCATACAGCAGACATTGTGCTAAGTGTTTTCCTTGCATAGTCCTATTGAATTCTAGGAAGTAGAGAAAATATCACCTTTGTTACTACAGAACTAGCTTAGAGATGCCCAAACTTATTCTTTTGGAAAATAGTCTTCACCCATTTCAATATGAGCCTGTGGTGCGTTACAGTGGTGATTCAGGAAATTGAACTTTTTGTGATCATTAATATTGTTTAGATGGCAATCCATGGCTAAAGAAGCTGAGTGACCAGAGTTTGTTGCACCTTATAGGCATTTTAGATTTATGATTTCCCCCAACCTACTAAGGTAATGTAGCATGTATACATTTCAGAATCATAAAATTAATTAAAATTTTAAATAAAATAATGCTAAATTGCATGCTATATAAAATACATAGGGCTTAGAGTTGTTAAAAGTGCACATAAATTCAGTTTCTTCCCCAAGCTCTGTAATCTGCAGCAAATTATTAATGCTTTCTGTCTTATTTATCTAATTTGTAAAATGAGGTTAATAGCAACTTACTACTTTGAGTGACTTTTGATAGTCAAGTTATATAATCTTATGAAGTGCTTAGCAAAAATGCTTGACCCTAGTCAGTACAAACAGTATCAGAATAAGAAATTTTCTTATTCAATACTGAGGAATCCTAAGTCATTTGTGTGTGTATATATATATATATATATATATATATATGTGTGTGTGTGTGTGTGTGTGTGTGTATAAAATATTGGTAAATAAAAAATTACTATAATATCAAGAACATATTTTAGTAACTCAGACTAGAGCTTTTCAAAGGGAGGAACTTGAATTCTAGATTCTTCTGTCTTCCTCTAGTTCTGACAAATGTGAACAAATAGGTAAATGAAGGGATCAATATTCCAGACACAACCAAAGGTATTAAAACTGCTTTATATCATACTTGCATAAAGTAAACATCAACAGACATTTCTCGAAAACATAGTCAAATAGTATAAGTAAAATAGCCTCAAAATAAGCTTTAAGGAAATTTAATATGGCAGAGCCATGCAGAATTAAAGGCAAATGTCATTTTCTAAATTTCTGCATGATTCAATGAGATGAATATTTTTCCCTCAAATTTCACTGTGATGTTTTGGAAAAGGTAATGGATTCCTAAATTATAATTTTCTTCTCAAAATCTCAGAAACAAACAAACACAAATTCTACTTGTCTTGATGTAGTCTGGGCAATGAATATTTGAAATATGAAAACGAGAAGGAGGAGAGATGTAGGAAAAGGTAATTTATTGACAGAGAATAGAACTGTGGAGAGGTGGGGCTGTTAACAAATTTCAGCCCTCCTTAATCACTCACATACTGAAGAGAAGAGCAAAATCAGAAAGGAAGTGATTAGATTACCTGATTGATGCAGGAATCCCATCCTAGAAATTTTCTGCCAGTTCTCAGTGTGAGAAAGAAAAACTGTAGGATGAAAGCAATGTTCATCCTAATTTTTTCTGAGGAAATTCCTAACATTCACTAGTAAGTGCATAGTTTAGATAAAACTAGAGACATTTAATTATGAAGAAACTGCATACCCCTCTAATCTTACTGTATCACTAACAATCACCCACCTGACCTAGTAAACACCTATTCATCATATTCTTCTTCCTTTAACCCCAAAGGTAGCAGAACCAGAAATCCTGCCTGGATCAAGATCTGAAGGAATACTATCAAGATCTTTTTCATCTTCTTTTTCTTTGGCATCCAACACTGAAAGAATTCCTTGAACTGCAAAATAGTCAAAGTCTTAGTGTGAAGATGACCATGCATTAATCAAAGCATTGTGGTCATTGATCAAAGCATTGGGGTCACTGTCCCCTCTATTGCATTACATTCAGATGACAATATCCTATCATCCTTGAGGTATGTGGGTAGGGACAAAAAACAAGGAGATTAACAACAACCATGAGAAAAACAAAGGTGATGAATCCTACAACTGAGTTAAAATTTAATTTTCTTCTACAAAAGTTATACTTATCCTGTATACTATGATACTAAGAATTGCTGAAAAGGAAAAAATTGAGGGAGAAAACACATCATATTAAAAGGGTTAAATCTTTTATATTTCTTTAATGGAATTTAATAAGTACAGAAGGGACAAGTACATTTTCTAAATCCTACTGATTTAGACCAGGATGCAAAATAAATGGAAATTGCATTTTTGTGGACATGATGTACAAAGATAAATATTAACTAATTTCTGATATGCAAAAATATTTAATTTGAGGGGCTGGAGTGGTGCCTCTGTGGTTACGGCGCTTGTCTGGCATGTTCAAGTACATGGGTTCCATTCCCAGCACCCATGTACACAACTAAGTGTCAGAGCAATGAAAGCCATGTGAAAAACTCAATAAAAATTGATTCTCTCTCTCTCGCTCTCTCTCTCTCTCTCTCACACACACACACACACACACACACACTGTCTTTCTCTTTAAAAAAATATTTAATTTGAGATTTAAATATTCACTTATGGCTATTTGCTATTTCTACTAGAAATTATTGATGTAAAGCTTGATTGATTGGCTTGATTGTATAAAGGAGCTCCATAACAGATATCTTAATATACAATCTTCTGCAAATGAATAGTGCCCAGACATTAAAATCTGCCGTTTCTTACCAAATTTGCCTTAATACATTTTACACTAAAATAATGCAGGTTTTGTCCTCTATTAATCCATGAAAATCCCATTGGGTTGTTTGTTTAATTTCTCTTGAGTTGGGCAACCTAGTCATATAACTGATGTTTTGAGTTGCCTTATTTTTCTATTTTTGGCTAGACAAAATTTTAAGGACTACTAATGTCAACTTTAGCTCAGTGGCATATTTCATGAATTTTCCAGGTTACGGATTTGGTCCACATGGTGCCTTATACGAACTTACGATAAATAGAGTTAGAATTTATGAAGTTTATTTTTTCTTGCAGAAACAGAAAGCTGTTCCTTCATTGGCACCATCAATAGTGCCTATGTTTTAACTTCAATCAATTTTCAAATATAGACAAACAGCTTAAAGGGTACCTTAGCTGTGCGTTGCCCAAATCTCTGAGACTAAGAACAACTTTTCTCAAAAAATGATAGATATGATCTGTAAACATCAGCTCTCTAGATATTAAAATTGGGTAAACATGGCCAGAAATTTTATTAAGGAGCATTAAAGTATATTCCTAGATCCAGAAACCATTTATACCTTACCTAAAATGTCTAATACTGCTTCTATAGGAAAATACAATCAACTTGGGAGCATGGACAAGATGATGTCTCTGCAGCTAATTTTCAGTTCTGAGGAAATATAATGGTAGCACTTTTAAGGCTCTAAAAATATCATGAAAACAGGTAGGCTGAAATAAATAATATTAATTGCTATTTGTCCAGAGAGCAGAAGAAAACTTGTAATAAATATACTAGACTTTCAATTTACTTGTTTTCTTATTGAATAAATTAGCAAATGAATAAACAAAAATAGTTTTAATATGTATAAAATATGATATATATAGCAAATTATATATAGTGTGTTACTATATATATATGCTATATATATAATTAGAATAAATGCAAATATCTGAGAGTACATACTAAAAAAACAGAATTTATTTAGCATGACTAACTAGAAATTAGCATTAATTCACTTAAATCCTTGTATGACTTCTTACATAAAAGACCAAGAAAAATCATTTCTTAGGGGCATAATTCATAACCATAGCTTTATCACATAGTGAGTATCCCTAAAGCAAATAATAATAGCTGTCAATGATCCTTAATATTTAATCAAATATAAGACCAGTGTCAAGGAAGGAATGGTCAAGAAAGATGCTAACACAAGGCCAACCCTGGCTCAGCTGTAGAAATAGATAACAGATACAGAATGATTGGAAATAGTGATTGGCAAATATTCATTACATTGCTGCTCGTATGATAATTTTTTTATAATCATCCTCTTCCACCTATCCTGAGGATTTTGGAGTGAGGAGAACAATGGTTAGGGCAATTTATATTTGAAGCATTGTTTTATT
The DNA here is from genome assembly GCA_004027875.1 of Aplodontia rufa. NCBI lineage: Eukaryota > Metazoa > Chordata > Mammalia > Rodentia > Aplodontiidae > Aplodontia > Aplodontia rufa. The sequence continues at coordinate 4,410 of PVKS010042668.1, read as the reverse complement.
TTGGGACAAGACATAGTTAACATGAATTTTGTACATTTTGGAAATAAATCCTAATGATTTTATTTCCTTTTACATCATGAGTTTAAAATATATTTTATAATGAATTCAGACATGCAATCAGATAACAGCATTGATTTTACATTTTTATACATACATTATTTCTTACAATTTTCACAGCTCCAAAAAGGTAGACATCTTATTTTCACTTAGTAGTGGTGAAACTAGGAATAAGAGAAATAAGAATGTGTTGATGGACAGAATAGAGCTATTCAACTGTTATAAGTCTGAACTCAATTATGAAACACTAGTCTTCAAATTTTACATTAATTCACCCTCTTCATGCTTCTCCTCAGACCTGCAATTCCAGTTCACAGAGTTAAGTTTAGATTTCTTTTCTGGAAAAATCTCTATGAAACAGATGTTTCACTAAATGTGAAATAGTAGGTCAGTTTTTCTCTCAGATTCCTTAACATGAACATAGTTTTTAAAACATTTGAGAAAGGGTATCAGCAAATGAATTTGAAGAACTTTCCCCTTGGCTAAGCAACAATCATGCTGAGACAGAGACTACATATAGCACTTTGAAAAACAAAAAATATGCCTTAGCTCCTGCTTACTTAAGGAGCAAGCAAGTACTTAGTCTACGCTGCTATTCCAATTTTAAAGTGAGTTAAACCCCACTTTACCCACTAGAGTACTCAGGATGAATATGGTTGTGAATGTTTGTCAAAGAAACAGAAGAAAGAAACCCCCAAGAAGCAGTAGGTTCTTTAAGAGATGGAGAGTCCAGCTCTCATCTCCAGTGAGTATTTGGGTAAAGAAAAACTTAAGTGCGTCTAAACAAGCCAATCTAAAACTAAAACTGGAATCACTTTTGCATATGCTTTCTCTCAGTATCCACAGCCATTGTTCCTGACAAGCACCACTCTTGTACTCTGGGAGAATACCTGGTTTATTTTTCTGCTCCTATGTACTAATGGTGCTCCTAAGGAATGTGCATCTATTTACAATTAGCTCTGAATGCTCTTTCTATAGCTTTCTGTAGAAACCTAAACTCATTGCTTCTTAATTTTTTTCCTTTTGTTAATTACTGTATCAAGCAATACAATTTGTTAGATTGATTACAAAATACCCACCCTCATATAGGTCACTTCTGATATAAATTGGAAATTAACAGTTTGAGAATTTTTTTTTAGCTATTCAAGAATTCAGGAACCAAGGTACTTTTAACATTAACAGTTGAGCTGTCATATATTATTTGAGAAATCATCTTCTTCCACTGATTTAAATGAGGTAAATATCATTGGGGAAATAGCATAACATTGGATTTAAACATAAATAAATATTATCTGTTAAATACATTCTCAACAGAAAAAAAAGCCCAAAAGTTGTCAAAAATATATTTAAATCATAAAATAACACAACTTTCCAAGTATTAAGGGATAATAATACCACAATTTCTACTAAGAATGAAATTTATTGAAAAAAATTCTTATTAAAAATTCCATTCTATACAGCATGAAAGCTTTCCTAAGGGGAAAATTCATAGCATTGAGTGCCCACATTAAAAATGAAGAGAGATCCCAAATAAATAAGCTTACACTTCATCTCAAAGCCCTCCAAAAGGAAGAACAAGCTAACCCCAAACCCAGCAGAAAGAAGGAAATAATCAAGATCAGAGCCGAAATCAATGAAATTGAAAACAAAAAAACAATAAAAAGAATTGATGAAACAAAAAGCTGGTACTTTGAAAAAATAAGCAAGATAGATAGGCCCCTAGCGAATCTAACCAAAAGAAGGAGAGAAATGAGGCAAATCAATAAAATCTCCAATGAAAAGGGAACAATCACCACCAACCCCATAGAAATCCAACAAATTATAAGATTGTATTTTGAAAACCTATACTCCTCCAAATTTGATAACTTGGAAGAAATGGATAAATTTCTTGACACTTACAACATCCCTAAATTGAATCAGGAGGATATTGAAGTCCTAAATGGCCCAATCACAGGCACTGAAATTCAGACTGCAATTAAAAGTCTACCAAAGAAGAAAAGCCCAGGACCGGACGGCTTCTCTGCTGATTTTTACCACACTTTTGAGGAGGAACTAACACCTCTCCTTTCTAAGTTATTCCAAGATATTGAAAAGGAGGGAATGTTCCCATCCACTTTTTATGAAGCAACCATAACTCTGACACCAAAACCTGACAAGGATACATCAAGAAAAGAAAACTACAGACCAATGTCCATTATGAACTTGGATGCAAAAATCCTCAACAAAGTACTAGCAAACTGTATTCAAAAACTTATTCAGAAAATAATCCATCATGACCAAGTGGGCTTCATCCCAGGAATGCAGGGCTGGTTCAACATACGCAAAACAATTAACGTAATCTACCACAGAATCAAGGACAAAAACCATATGATCATCTCATTGGATGCAGAATAGGCCTTTGATAAAATTAACCACCCTTTTATGTTCAAAACTCTAGAAAGGATGGGGTTCAAAGGACCATTTCTTTTTTTTTTTTAATTTTATTTTTGAACAATCTTACAAGATTTTAACAAAAGAATATAAAATGTGTATATATTCTGGATATTGCAATTATCCCCAGGAGTGCACTCCGCATTTACCCTCCCTTATCCCTCCCTTCCCCTTCCCTTTATAACTCTAAAAAAAGTATTAGATTGTAAAGCATTACATCTTATCTGGATTTAACTCATGCTACTAGACCAAATTTCTCATTGTCCAGGAACTAGTCCCCACCTCCACAGATGAGTGGAGACAATCAACCCTTAGATCTCTTGGTTAAGCTGATTTTACTCATCATGATCTCCTCCATAGCCATCCATTTACCTTTGAAGGCTGCAATATCATTGTTTCTAATTGCTGTGTAATATTCCATGGTATAAATGTACCACAATTTTTGTATCCATTCTTCCTGTGAGGGACATTTGGGTTGTTTCCATAGCTTAGCAATAGTAAATTGTGCTGCTATGAACATCGATATTGCTGTGTCACTGTAATGTGCTGATTCTAAGTCCCCTGGGAAGATACCCAAGAGTGGAATAGAAGGGTCATATGGTGGACTCATCCCTAATTTTTTAAGTATTCTCCATACTGCTTTCCAGAAGGGCTGTACCAGTCTGCAGCTCCACCAACAGTGTGTTAATGTGCCTATCTCTCCACAGCCCCTCCAGCATCTATTGTTGTTTATTTTCTTCAACTTTGCCATTCTGACTGGTGTAAGGTGATATCTTAATGTGGTTTTCATTTGCATTTCTCTGATTACTAGTGATTTAGAGCACTTTCTCATGTATTCCTTGGCTTGATCAATGTCCTCTGGTGAGAAGTCTCTATTTAGGTCTTTGGCCCATTTATCAATTGGGCTGTTGGTGTTTTTGTAGTTGACATTTTTGAGGATTTTATAGATTCTGGATATGAGACCCTTGTCTGAGGAATCATAGTCCATGATTCTCTCCATTTCTGTAGGAAACCTCTTGACTCTTTTGATTGCTTCCTTGGCAGTACAAAAGCTTTTTAGCTTTATGACATCCCATTCACTGATTTTTTACTTTACTTTCAAAGGACCATTTCAGAACTTTGTTAAGGCTATACATGCTAAGCCCTCAGCAAGTATAATACTAAACGGAGAAAAGCTGAAAGCATTTCCACTAAAGTCGGGAACAAGACAAAGATGTCCGCTCTTACCTCTTTTATTCAATATTGTTCTTGAGACCCTAGCTGGAGCAATTAGGCAAGAGAAAGAAATCAAAGGGATAAAAATAGGAAGAGAGGAAGTCAAACTCTCTCTTTTTGCTGATGACATGATCCTGTATCTGGAAGATCCAAAAAACTCCATCAATAAACTGCTCGAACTCAAAAGTAGATTTAGCATAGTGGCAGGATACAAGATCAACACGCATAAATCAATAGCTTTCCTATATACCAATAATAACAGGACTGAAGAAGAAGTCTGGAATTCAGTTCCTTTCAAGATAGCTTCGAAAAAAATAAAATACTTGGGAATTAACCTAACAAGGGAAATCAAAGATCTCTTCAATGAAAACTATCGAACATTGAAGAACGAAATCCAAGATGACCTAAAGATGGAAAGATCTCCCATGCTCTTGGATAGGCAGAATTAATATGATAAAAATGGCCATTCTACCAAAAGCTTTATATAGATTTAATGCTATCCTTATAAAGATACCTATGTTGTTCTTTAAAGACATAGAAAAAGCAATTCTCAAATTCATTTGGAACAACAAGAAACCAAGAATTGCCAAAGCACTACTAAGCAAGAAAGAGGAAACAGGCGGTTTTGCCATTCCAGATCTAAAACTATACTATAGGACCAAAGTAACAAAGACAGCATGGTACTGGTATCAAGACAGGGAAGAAGAC
>PVKS010042667.1:0-15278 GCA_004027875.1 Aplodontia rufa | reverse complement strand
GTGGGGGTGGCTTAGACCAGAAGCCATGCGCCCCGGGAGGCTGCAGCAGTGATTTAGGGACAAAGAAAGAGAGGGAGAAGCAATGAGCAGTGGTGCAGTCGTGGAAGAGGGGGTGACCCTGCATGGCACCCTGATCTGCAGTTTGGGGCTCCCACGCCCCAGCACCCCAAGGACAACAGCACCCCTGGCACCTCCAACTGGTATCCCAGCACCCTGGTACCCCAGCATTCCCTGCACTCTGGCACCTCATCACCCCAGTACCCTAGCACCCTGGTACCCTCATTATCTAGTACCCCTGTATCCCCAGCACCCTGGCATCCTAGTCCCCTGCACCCTGGCTCTCCACAACACCTTGGCACCCTCATCACCCCAAACTTCAGCACCCTGGCATCCCATCACCCCAGCAGCCCCCTCACCCCTGCACCCCCAGCATCCCTGTACCTCCTGCATCCCGGCCCCCGCCCCGCTCACCGGCAGCTGTTCTCCCCGTCCGTGTGCAGCGAGGACTCTGCCCTGCGCAGCCCCAGGCGCGAGAAGGAGTGGAAGAGCGTGAGCGCCACGTCACTCAGGCTGTGGATGCCGTCGGGCTCCTCGTACACGTTCTCCCAGTAGGCACGCAGGCCCGGGGTGCCCGCCGGGTAGTTCCCATACAGATAGTAGTCCAGCTGCCCGATGATCTCCTGATTCACCACAGCCTCGAACTTGCGGGCAAAGAAGGTGGGCCGAGCCGTCTGCTGAGCTCGGAAAGGGAAGAAAGAGCCTCGTCAGCCAGCAGCGGGGGGGACTCGCCGCAGCCCGTGCTCAGGAGCGGGCACTGCCAGCCTGCCTGGCTCTGTGTGTGCACACGACGCACGCACACGGAAGGACCTCTCTGATTGCATTTGCTCATCTGTAAAATGGGTTAGAATAGAGCAGGAAGGGAGCCAGGAACGGACAGCCAGGTGGAGAAGGCTGACACCGATTGCCACCCGCAGAAAAATCAACTCAAAACAGATCAGAGACCTTAGCGGAAGACCTGAAAACTGAAACCAGCGAGGAAACAGGGAAACGCTTGAGGAGATCGGCACAGGCAACGGTTCCCTGAGTAGGATTCCAGTAGCTCAGGAAATAAAAGCAAAACTCAACAAACCGGGCTGCATCTCACGAAAAAGCTGCTGCGGAAACGGTCAGGAGAGGGAAGGCTCCGACGACAGCGGAAGGAAAGCCTTGTCCCCCACCTGTCTGAAGAGGATGAGCGTCCAGAATAACGCAAAGAAGTCACCAAGCAAAGAACAGGGAATCCAGTCAGCAAGTGGGCAAACGAGTGGAACGGAGCTTTGCCAAAGAAGCTCACGGCCACAACATGCTGCAAAACGCGCTCGGCATCGACTGAGATCGGGAAGCCCAAGTCAGCGCTAGCTTGGGTCCAGCTTGCCCCGCTCAGAAGGGCATGACCAACACACACACAGGCACGCACACGCACACCCACGCACACGCACGCACACACATGCGCACACCCACGTGCACACACGCACGTGCACACGCATGCACACACATGCACAGCGCACACATGCCCACACACACGTGCACACATGCAAATGCACACACGTGAGCACAGCCACACATACACACCCAACACACACACACATGGACACACACACACATGCACACATACAACATGCACACACATGCACACACACACACATATATGTGTACATGCACACGCACACACGCATGCACGCACACGAACACACACACTCACGCACCAAAGAAAACAAACAAACAAAAAAATACAAGAAGAAATGCTGGCGAGGATGTGGGGGGAAAAGGGGCACTTAGACACTGTTGGTGGTACAACACTATGGAAAACGAATTTAACCCAGCTGTGGCACTCCCGGGAATAAACCTGAAGAAAACAAAGTCAGCGTGCGAGAGGCACCTGCATGCCACGTGTACCGTGGCACTATTACCATAGCCAAGGTGTGGCATTGGCCTAGGGACCCATCAGTAGATGGCTAGGTTAAAATATATATATATATATACGTATACACACACAAAATAATGAAGTAACGTTGTTTGCAGGAAAATGGATGGAACTGGAAGATATCATGCTAAACCAAATCAGCCAGCCACAGGAAGATAAATATTGCATATTTTCTCCCATATTGACAAAGGAAACGGGAAGACTGGAAAGCAGAAGAGAGACCAACAGGGACGAGGAAGGGGAGCGGGAAAATGGAAGAGGGGGGGCGAGGGAGGGCGGAGTCAAACGAAGCTTGGCACGTGCATCCTGCAAATGAAAACCGTTAATTTGTCCAATTAACATGACTGAATGATTATAATAAAATAAAATTAAAAAAAAAAAGAATGAGTCTGTGAGGCTGGAATGGGTTCATATCTGCAAAGCACCCAGTGCCGGACACTTAGAATGTATCATTTCAACGACTGCTAAGTAAATTAAATCCTAGATGATCAGAGCTGGGCTGGAGATCAGAAATCATTTAGCGAGGTCAAAGAGCAGTCGTCCAGGGCAAACACAGCCTGCAGATGAATTTCAGCTGCCCAACTGAACGTTTTCAAATTGAATTCGCTGGCAACACTTAAAAAAGGAGATTCAGGGAAACGGTGTTTGGTTTCCCTTTCAACTCAGTAGACCCGGCAGCCTGGGCTCACATCCCTGCAGGGAATGAATGGCTGCTGTGACCCTGGACAGCACACAGGGTCTTCAGCTCCCCACATTCCCCACTGCTCCCTAGTGCTACCATGGCCTTTCTGCCAGCTTGCAGGGCCACCAGGGCCACTCCAGAGTCACCCATCAGGATCTCCAGGAGTGGGGCTTCGAGACCTGCATCTTTAACAGGCTTCTCAGTGGGACTTGTCTGCTTGCTAAGGTTTGAGGACAATCTATGCAGTGTTGATGTAAACTGAGCACTCCATGAAACAGGTCCAGAGAGGGGCAGCCACTTTATCCAAGGACACGCAGCACATTGGGATAAGATGCGGGGTCAAGGGTTAAAAAGAATACTGAGCACTGGCTATCAGGGAAGTGGGGAATGGACAAACATTTTTGGTAAAGGGTCCAGATAGCAAATGCACACAGCTTTGAAACCACTCAACCCTGCTTCTGCAGCCCGGAAGCAGCCATAGGCAAAATTGTAAATGAATGGTCCAGGCTGGGTCCCAGGGAAACTTCATCTACAAAGAAGGCCTGACTCTAGCCCGGGGCTGAGGTTTGCTGACCCTTGGTCTGGAACTGCAGAAACAAATCAAAGGCAGCCCTGTCCCTTGAGGACCTAAATTTGGGTCTAGTGCTCTCTGTGCTGCTGGGGATGAAGAGCTGGTAAGCCGTCCTGTATGCAGGCACCGTGCTGATGCCGTGGCCTCTGAGCCCCCAAGGACTCGGCCAGGCAGGTGTCATCATTTGCACCTTATAGACGAGGATGCCGAGCAAGCTCAAAGAGTAAAGTCGTACGACACCAAACCCCGAGATCTTGCCATTGCATGGCTCCAGGGTTGAGCCAGTTCAGTAAACTGGAAATAAATACCCTGAGCGCCATTCTAAATATCCCACCGCCTCTCTGCTTCCTGAGCCCTGGCACCTGTCTGCTGGGGGAGGTGTCAGCTTGGTTCCTTGACAGTCGCACTGAATGAAGTCTGGCTCACCTGACTTCAGCTGTCCATCTTTGGAAAAGTCACCGACTTCTCTGGGCCTCAGCTACCTCATCCTTAAGACGGGTATAACAAGATGGGCTTTTAGCCCCTGCTGTAAGCTGCTACTACTGTGTGGTTCTGATCATAACCGTTCAGTTTGCTACCGCATGCCTGCCTACTCAGGAACCTGTGCGTCTCCATTTCCTGGGGACAGAAGCCCAGCCTCGGCGGCAGGACAGCCTCCGTTCTCCAGCCATTCTGCGGCCGGAGCCTGCTCTTCTAAAAGGGCACGTTTCTATATTTATCGTCCTCTTTGAGCGAGAACGCTGAGTTCCTTGCAGGCAGCAGTTTCTTGATTCTGCGTGCTCTGTTCACTGTGAAAGAAAGAGCCGGGAGCACACGATGCGGCCTCTGTGGCCGGCTTCATCAGAGACCACAGTGTCCCCAGGACGCGGGCGCTGGGAGGAGCGGTGTTCCCCAGAGAACCACCCTGCGAGGCTAATGAAGAAGGTCCTCCGTAGCAAGGGCAGCGACTGGCCCCTGCGAGGCGGAGTCAGGCATCGCCCTGGAAGCCCTGTTTCTGCTCAAAATCACGTCCAACTTCATGCCTAAATTAACAAGCGTTCGGGGACATCCCTGGGTGGCTCTCAATTGCCACCAAAACCTGGCCTGAAAGAAGACTTATTGTGGCAGCCCCCGAAGGCAGCTGAAGACGCTCTGGGGTCACGGTGAGCAGTACCAAGGACAAGATGAAGCTGTTGAGCCTTCTGGACCTGCGTGGGCAGGAAGCCAGGTGGCAGTGGGGTCTGATGGGAAACAGCCACGCTGAAACAGGAAATACCTGAGTAGGGCATCCCCACCCCAGCCTTGACAAACACACTAGCTGCGTGGCCATGGGCAGGTTTAATCCTTCCATGCCTTAGTTTCCCAGCTGCCCACAGAGGGCCTGGCCCATGGCCTCGTACGCTGCCATCAAACATGGTAGCATCCGGGCCCCCGGGGACCTTCTTAGTGGCCCCCTTTTGATTCTGATTCAGCAGGCGAGGAGCAGGCCGAGACTGCATTTTGAGCTCCTGGCAATGGTAAGGACAGGTCTGTGTGTGTCCTGCCCTGGGTGTCTCAGTTACGGGCCAGAGCGAGGGAGCAGAGGGACACTTTGGCTGGGTCAGGAGCTTGGCACTTTTCTACCAGTCAGTTAGCAGGCTGGGGGCAGCAAGCCATTTCCAGGTGGCCGCTGGGGACCTCATTCTGATTGGGTGAAACACTTCCCGGTGTTTCTGCTGGTGCTGTCTGCAGCTCGGGCCTGGGTGCGGCCAGGGGGAGGAAGCTGGGGGCGGAGATGGGAGGAGCTTGGGGGGGCAGGAGCAGGAGCAGGAGCTGAGGCACTCTGGGGTGGGGGCTCCTGGCAAGCAGCTGAGCATTTACCTCCCTCCTGCCTCTGGCTCCTCAGAGCTGCCAACTGCTAGGGTGCGAGACAGCTGTGAAGGTAACAGCATTTCCACTTCCTGCTGCTCCTTCAAGTTCACAGAGCACGGTGATTTCCAAGCCTGGCTGTGCATCAAATGTTTTCCAAAGTGTCCCACAACAAAAATACACATTTCTGGACCTTGTTGGAGATCAGCAGCTCTCAAGCAGGGGCGAGTGTGCCTCCAGGGGGACAGGTGCCAGTTCGGAGGCATTTAGGAAGTGACAGCTGGAGCCAGCGTCTGGTGGGAGGAGGTTAGGGATGTGGCTAAACAGCCTCCAGGACACAACCCGAACGGTCCAGCCACAACGTCAAGAGTGGCAGCGTGAAAAAATCTGCCCTCGATAAATTCAGGTTTGTGGTCAGAAATTCATTTTTAACACACCTTCCAGGCGATCGTGATTGAAAGGCAGTAGGGAGAAGGGGATGGTCTTTGGGGACAGATACCTTGGGCTATATGACCTTGAACAAGGTCAAATAACAACGATACCACAGTAGCATAAGGTCGTTTGGGGCTGGTGTCTGAACAGAGAAACGGTCAGAAGGGCCCGGAGTGCCACGTGCTCACAGGGTGCTGGCTGTTGTTGCTGCCGTCAGCAACCCCGGGCTGGGCAGGGAGGGCCGTGGGGACTCACCTGGAAGCGATGGAAGTCCTGTGGCTTGAAGTCGTTGGGGGAGCAGCCACACCAGTCCACAATGTGCTTGTACTGGCACCTGCAGCCCAGCTTGCGGTTCCAGTTGGTGACGCGCAGGTTGTTGTCCACCATGGTGCTGCAGTGGGGGCTGTTCTCCAGGACCGTGTGGAAGAAGGACTGGAGGGGAGAGGAGCCCAGGCTGAGCTGGCTCCCAGCCTCCCCCAGGTCCTCCTGAGGGCCCGCTGCTGCAAGGGGCCATCCTAACAGGGCCAGCTCCAGGGCCATTGACTCAGGGTGCAGCTTGACCCAGTGGACGGATTCTCCTAAGAAGCCTGCTGCTCTGAATGCTGCCTTCCTCTCCCAGCGTCTCGAATCTGATTTCAAGATGCCCTATCACCCGGGCACCTGCAGTCTGCTCAGCAGACGGGAAGTCTCTGAGATGTGCCAACGCATGGGCATCAGAGGCAAACATGGGGACAATTCTCGAGGAAACCTTGGGCCAAATGGGTTCTTGCTTTATAAAGAGCCAGCTTTATTTATTTATTTTTTCAGGGCTAAGGATTGAACTTGGGGTCTTGCGTGCTAGGCAAGGGCTCTGCCGCTGAGCTAAATCCCCAACCCCTAAAGAGGCAGCATTGAAAGCAGCAGGCTTCAGGTCTGAGATAGCTTGGTACCAAGGACCTGTGTCCTGGAATTTCACCCCTGGGTGAAGGGGGCAGACCCATGGGTCCATCAAGCCTAGGGTAAAGGACGTTGGCCACTCAAGAGGACTCCATCCCAAGGAAGGGAGGGCACTCGCTGTCCATGGTGCTGACCCAGGCACCACCATCTCTCCTAATCCCGGGCAGCTTGTCAGACCTCCTCTATGACGCTGAGATGCAGAAGTGGATACAGCAGAGGGGACATAGTGGTTGGGGCTGCTGAGATGTCCAGAGAGAGGGGCCATGGAGGAAGGAGCAGTTTCTATTTCAACACTGCTTTATAACAATCCATCCCCGCTGCCCTGGTCCCTGAGGGAAGCTGTTGGGGAATATGTGTGTCTGCCTGTCACATATGTATGGGCACACCCTTCATCTTTTCTCTAAAGCAGTCCTCAGGAGGCATCTGGGAGAAGGGAGAGCAAGGCAGAGATGCGGGAACAGAAGAAGAGGGGTTTACAAAGACCCTGCGTGCTGGTGCGCTCGGGTCTGGGGGAGGGGAGGGGAGAGGAAGAGGGTGCACCCAGAACTCCACTTCCAGCAGCTGGTGGGCACCTTGCGGAGAACACCCAAGTCTCCAAGAATCTCTTCTGAGTGAGCAGGCGGGCAAAATGAGGCCCCGCCCACCAGTCCCTGGGGCCTCACTGTGATGCTGAACGACATGAACTCAGATTCAAGCTTGAACTGTCTACAAGCCCACAGAGGCACCTACTCTCCATCAAGCACAGGGGAAAGGTCCCCGGTTACTGATTGCCCTATGCCCTTTAATAATTCCCTGCAAGATAATGGACAGGAGGTTCTCAGAACTGAGAGAAAAGGTGATTTTCACTAAAAGAGGATTAAAAGCTGATAACGTGTGCAGAACAGTCAAATCTGGCTCAGCTATGACAAGCTCATTGTCCCTCTGGAGTGAGGTGGGCAGTCAGCCCTACAGAGCTGGCCACTGCCCCCAGACACCGGTGAGAGCCGAGGAAATCACCAGTGATAGGCTCTGTCTGGTCTGGTATGCAGAAGCACACAGCCCGGGTGGCCAGAGCTGGGCTCAGCCCCTGAATGCAGAAACAGTGGATCGGTCAGCAGAAATGTCACAGGCGCAACTGAAGTGGGCCTCGCTATGCAGGTTTCTGAAGTTGGAAAGCAGAATGAAAGTCACCTCGAGTTCAGGGAGGTGGACCTAGCAGCCCGAGCCCAGATCGGACAGTGGCAATCAATACTTCTGAACTGGATTCCTCCTGCATCTACAGGGCTCTGGGCTGTTTTAGGTTGCTCTGGGATCTTACGTAGCAGGGCTTCCCACCCCGGGATCTGAAAAGAATTCTCAGGATTCTGAAGCTTTTCAAATGCTCCCAAGGGGGAAATGCTAAGCCTTGCGAATATGGTCACAGTGGCTACTATAGTTTCCCTGGCTGGCTGTCTCTGGGACCTCTTGTATTTCTGGGATCTGACATTTTTCCCTCTTGGGACTGAACCCAGGGGCGCTTAACCATTGAGCCACATCCCCCGCTCTTTTTTATTTTAATTTTTAATTTTGATACAGGGTCTCACTAAGTTTCTTAGGGCCTTGCTAAATTGCCGAGGCTGGCCTTCCAATTGTGATCCTCCTGCCTCAGCCTCCCAAGTCACCTGGGATTACAGGTGTGCACTACTGCATCCAACAGCCAGCACCATTTTCTACCAGAGAATGATAGGACTATATTCAAATAAAAAAGGGGCTCTTGGGTGTCAAAAAGGTGGTTATTATAGAGATCACTCAGAAGTCGACAGTAAAATATCTTGTTCTAACAACACTGGTACACTGTGATGTTTTTATGATCAATAAGGGCCAAATGTTGGGCAAGGGCTGCTTTTTACGGCTTTGCACATGCTTGTGCAGGTTGTTGGTGGACAACACACCCTCTGTGCAGACTGGAGCGCGACCAGATTATTTGTAATGACCACAAGGTCACTGGGGACTGTGCAGTTCTCTGTTTTACCTGGATGTTGGGAAAGCAGCATAGATGGAGCCTGCATCCTGTGGCTAGAACCGTCCCCCTACCTCCAGGAAGTTTCTGATACTCACCTCGGCAGGAAGCAGGGTGTAGGCGTAGAATTGCTTCATCTTGGTCACCAGATCATCAGTGGAGAACGTCACGTAGTCCACAAACTTCCGGTTCAGCAGGAACCAATCGGAGCCACCGTCCACCGTGATGCCCTCCGGGATCCTGCGATCTCCCAGGCGCCACATGTGCGCGTCACACTCCAGGAAGAGCCGGTCCAAGCCTTGTTTCCGGATGAACCTGGGTGAGAGGAGGTGGCCCTCAGCCCCAAGGTGCGCTGGAAGAGGGAACTGCACCCAGAGCCCAAGCGAAACAGCAATTGTGGAATTTACTGGGCATGCACAAAGTGCTGGGTGCAGAGCCAGGGTTCGGGCTGCGGTTAGTGTCCTGCTCCTCACAGTGGAGAAGGGCACTCAACTCCACAAGGCCGGAACCATGGTGCCCTGCTTCACTGTGAGGCCACTAATGCTCTGAGAGCTAAGAGGACTTGCCTGGTGACATCAGACCATGACGGTGATCTGCTACACCCACTTCCTCTGTAGATCACCTCTCAAGTCACCTTTTCATACCAGGCTGTGTTGGCAAATGTGGTCTGCGGGCCCCCTTCTCAGGACAGTGCTCCCGCAGAGCTAGACCCCCACCCCGGGCATGTACCTCTTAATTGACACATTACACACAGGGTCACAAAACATGAAAAATACCAAACTTAGAATGTTTCATGAAGACATTAAATAAGACACCTACTATAATTATTATGATCATTGCATTTTTGCTGTGCTGGGGGTCAAACTCAGGGTCTGCACCTGCTAGGCAAGCACTCTGCCTCTGAGCTATGCCTGTAATTTTGAAGAAGGAGCGAGCACAAGTGTGTGTAGATGTGTCTGCACCAACTGTCAGGCAACATGGAAATACATGATTGCTAGCTACGTCCAATTTGGCTGCTTTAGTGACCACTGTGGTTTGCTATGTATCTTGAGCTAGGCTCCGGGGAGAACTCAGAGGAGGTAAAGAGATCGCTGTGTTCCCCTCCCAGGCCACAGACCCCCAAGTGCTCCCCATGAACCCTCAGATGGATAACTCTACTCTAGGAGGTAGATGTAGGTGTAATCATCTCATTTAGGACCCTGCTACACAGGAGGACAGAAATGGCTTTTCCCGCTTTGTAGACGCAGAAACCAAAGCTCTTTGGGATGCAGAGCTGGAGAGGTGGGTGTGTTGAGAGGGCGGAAGGAGGGAGAACGAAGCCTTCTGCCCAAACTCTCAGTTCGTTCGCTGGGAGTGTTTATTGCACACCTACTGTGTGCCAGGCCCTAGTGGGGCTCCAGTAGAGCAGCAGAAATGATCCCTGCACCAAGGAACTCATTGTCCAGGTGGGAGCTTAGCAGAGGTCTCCTAGCCCAGGGATCTGCGTCTCCAGCCCGCTGAGCCTCACACGCACTTGGGAACCTGGACGGTTCAAGCCCGTCTCTGTGACGCTTGCTTGCAGGAGTGTCCGTCCCGTTCCCACACCCACCTTCCCTGCCCCACCTGCTACTGTACACACCACCTTCTGGCCAGGGCTTTTGTACCTGCCCAAAAACCTCTCTCTAAGCTGAGTGACTCTGCAGAGTGAGGAATCCTTTCTGGGTCTCAGTTTCCCCCTTGGTAAAACTGCAAAGTTGGGCTAGGTCTGGATTTAAAGCTAAACGCCTCCAGTGTTGGAGAGATGGTGGAGGCTGGGAAGAGGGTGAAGATAAGGAAACAGGAGCCATAATTCTGACCAAAAAGGGAGAAGAGGCATGTTTCCAGAGGCACCTAAATTTCTTTAAGAAAAAGTATTTCGGGCTACATGAAACATGTCCAGGCTGAATTGTGTCCCAGGACCCTGGTCATATTTACAGCTGTGATGTTTTGTAAGTCACCTTGTTATACCCGGAAGAGGGAGTGGGGCTGGCATTCCACTCCTCATGTAGACAGGGAAGCCTAAAGAATGCTGATGATTTTCCCAGGACACACAGAGGACTCAACCCAAGGGCAGAACCAACAGGAAGACCCAGGTGTCCAACACCCCAGGTCTTGTTCTTTTCTGCTCATTAGCAAAGCTGTGTTCTTGCTAGTGAGAGACTTGGTGAGGAGTTTTCCTTAGAGTCACAATGTCACCCCATGGAGACACAACTGGGGTGATGTAGCAACTCTCCAGGTTTACAAAAGCAAAACCCTGCCTCGACTCTGGTTGGTGCTAATGACACGATAACATCCACTTGGTGCACACACCCGTGTTTAAAACTTTAAATTTTAGACAGCTTGTGTGAGAACTTACATGGAAATCACAATGAGAGGAGAAGGAGGAGGAAGAGGAAGAGGAGAGGGGGAAGGGGAAGGAGAGGGAGAAGGAGAGGGGAGGAAAAGAAAAGATTAAAGAAACCCCACAATTTTTTCCTTCCACAGCCCAGTTTTTTAATTTCATGTTCTATTATATGGGATAATGTCATTGTCTTGCAATTTTAATGTGATGTCCCAGGCCATAATATTCAAATACAATATTTATGCAGTCATCTCCAAAATGAAATATTCATGGATTGAGAGATGGGTCTCTATATTTACTGAACGCAAAAGCTGATAAGCTGCAAGTAGACGCTTTGGTTAATTATGAATACAGAGATAACCACTTCCCTAGGTCTCGGGAAAGTTTCTAGGGGCTAGAAAAGGCTTCGATTTGGCTTGGGAGAAGGTGGCGAGGCCCAGAGTGTGGGTAGCAAGTAGGGGAGAGGGGCCAGCTGTTTGGACTCTTTCCAGCTTTTGGATTCTGCATACCTTGAAAAGCAGAAGTTGGAAGGCAAGAAAAGTCCGTGGGGAGGGACCTGAGTCCGTCTTCACGGCTGCTGGCTCACCTCCCCGAGGGCTCCGCCTGCCGGTCCAATACGCAGAAGGGGACCAACCATGCTCCCCACCCCAGGCTCATTTCCCGTTGACGTGGCTGCCTTGGGGTGAACGGGGCAACAGGTGGCATCGCAGCCGGACAGACAGCACGTGGAGGTCGCGGGTGCTGACCCTGCAACACCAGACACGTTCCCCAAACAAGGTGGGGCCGCAGATGCTTCTCGAAGGGGCTTGCAAAGTGTGGTTGGTGCCACTCACCTGCGCAGCGGGCCAATGGTGGCATCCCTCGCCCATCCCTGGAATCTCCGATGCTCTTTCATGCTTACCAGGATTTTCCAAAGCCCTTTCGACTTTCCAATATGATACCCAAGGTCTTCACTTGGTTGGTAGTCTAGCTCCACTCACTAGACCTGAGCCCTAAGATGACAGGGATCTTTACTTTAGCTCAATTCGGTATCTCTGAAACCTAGAATAGCGACTAGCATATTTCAGATGCTCAATAAATATTTCTGGAGAGAGTGAATAAGGGGAAGGGAACAGCTGCAGTCGCTGGACAATCAGGAAGTCACAGAAATCAGTGAAACCAGGTATCAGATTCTTCCAACGTGTGTGACAGACAAATTAATTGAAGCTCAGCAAGGTTAAGTAATCTCCTCAAAGAGGCACAGCGGTCAGTGTTGGACTGGAGTCCAGCTATGGCTGAATCGACGCCATCTCTTCACTGTACCCATTCCCCAGGGTCCTTCCAGTGGAACAGAAATACAGCATCTGAGATCTTCTGCCTCAAAAAGACAGTGCCCAGAGATTAGAGGAAGCTAGAGAGACGTTTCCTTGCTGTCCTGGAAGAGGCTTTCCGATGACCCCCTGAGGACTTGTCTTCGGAGCGGGCTACCTGAGGGCTACCGTAGAATCAACCGCATTCTGGTTTACTTCCTGGGTGGTTTACCTTCCTGGGATTTTTCTCTGTTGGCACAATATGGGGAAAACGTGGCAGCTCCATGTGGCCTTGATGGGAGCCACAGGACATGAACGTAAGGCAGGCGGGGGAACGGATTCAATCTGAGGGTTCGGGTCCTGATTTTCTCGTGCGGAAGAAGCTCAGGGGAGGAAATTTTCTGTGGCCTTTGCAACTGATGTCAGGGAGGCGGACGAGGAAGGAATTTCTCAGTCTCATTAATCCTCGGGCTGCAATCTTGGCACCCTCACTGAGTGTGGAACTCTTCCAGAACTGTCCTGTCCCATTAGGAGTTCTAAAAGACGAAGGCAGCCCCTGTGGGCTGGCGGTGTGTTTGAGCAAGGAGGAATCTTAGCAGCTGCTCTGTCTGGATCGTGTCCCCCAGTCTCATGATTTGAAGGCCCGGTCTCCAGCCGATGGTGCTGCTGAGAGCTGCTGGGACCTCTTAGGAGGTGGGGAAATCAGGCCGTGGGGGCCTGCCCTCGAAGGGGACATGGGGACTCCAGCCCAGTGCCTTCCTCTGATCTGCCTTGCATGGAGCCAGCTGACCATGGATGGAAGCCTCCGGAACCACGAGCCGAAGCCCAGCTCTCCTCCTTGTAAGCTGATTGTCTCAGCAATGCAAAGCTAACAAGCAGTCAACCAACGTAACTAATTCTACAGATAAAAACAAAACAAAATAAAAAGCCAAGCCCCAGAGAGAATGGATGATAAATCCAGAGCCACACAGACTAGGGAAAAAAAAATAAACTCCCATTCTTCCGTTTTCCGGTGCCATGATCTGTCATTGAATCCAGATTATGTCTTTAGCTGAGCACAGCCTAAGCATTTTGGTTAAGAAAATGAATTTTCAGGACAAGCACGAATCCCCACTGGGTACGAAGGGGGCCGGCACGTGGCCAGACTCCCAGGCCCACGCCCTGTCTGCAGCTAACCCCGGGCAACCCAGGTGGGGAAGAGTGACCGTAGTGAGGCCGCCCCCAGGTCTAACTGTGGAGGTCTCAACCAGGTTGTATGGGGGAGGGCTCGGCTCAGTGCTTAGCATAGGTAAGTGCTGAGGTGTCCTTTCAAGAGGGGACTTCTAAATTCCTGCCTCTCTTCTGGGATTTGGTAGGCAGGTATGTAGGGCACCTCTCGGGCTAAACAGAAGCTCATGTCTTGAAAGCAGCGATGCTTCAGCACTAAGGACAGAGTCCAAAGCCTCCGCAGGGCGCCCCATCTCCCCCAATTGCTTTAGGCGGTGGCCCCAGAGGTGACATCTCATGGCCACCCAAGCACCACAAAAAATCCCTATCATCTTAGGGCTCAGTTCTAGTGAGGATTCAGCTCATTGGGTTCTGAGGGTGGCAGCTCCAAAGGGTCCCTGCAGGCCACCCCTGTTGGAGTCAGGGTGGCCGTGCCCTCCTGACCAGGGTGGGGTCACTTGTCTGCCTCTGCTCTGCAGCAGCTGGAAGAGCCAAAGGGCTCGGGACATCCACACCTCTGGCAGCTCCAGGGAGCATCTTTGATACTCCAAGCCCTGGTCTATGTGCTGAGAATATGGTTGAGAATCAGGTGAAGACTGTCCCTGCCCTTCTCTGCCTTCCAGAGGAGAGAAAGAAGGTGAATAATAATAGTCACCATTACTGGAGCACAGACTACACGCCAGGCCCTGTTCCCCTCACTTAATAGATATTCTCTCATTCAGCCTTTGTTACGGCCCAGGAGGATTTGTTTTACAAAGGAAAGAACAGAGAGGTCAAGTAATTTCCCCAAGATCACACAGGTGGTGAGTGTCCAGGATGGGATTCAAACCTCAATAGCCAAGCTCAGGATTCCACACTCTTGGGTGGTACTCAAAGGAGTACACAGGCCTAAAAAAAGCAAAATATAAATATATAGCTGCATATTACGATAAGTTCTACATAGGGAAAAAATCAGAGACAATGCAGAAGATAAAGGGACCGGGACTTAGTGCAGGTGGTTGGGGAGGTGGCAGAGGTGAGGGCTTCACTGAGGGGGTGGCATTTAGGCTGGATGAGGATGAAAATGAGTCATCCTTGAGGAGCTAGGGCCAAGGGCTTTATCATGGCTCTGTGTCACAGCCTAGATGACCAACAGGAGACTAAGGTGGGCGGAGAGAGGCAGCCCCCAAGAGACCTCAGCTTCCTGACCTCCCCGTGTAACAGACAGGGGAGCGGGAGGCGGCCTCCGTAAGCTTTCCTGGTCTATGCTACATCTCGGATGTGGCTTTGGTGTGTTCCCCAAGGACGCCTGTGTAGGGGTGGTGAAAGGAGATAGTATAGGCCTTTAAGAGGTGGGGTCTAGTGGGAGGGCCTTGGGCAGGTGGGGTCAAGCTCTCAGAAGGGACTCAGGTACTTCCAGTGGGACTCTGGTTAGCTGTCACCAGAGGGTTGTCATGGAAGCCTGAGGCTGGCCCAACCCAGCCTTGTGCCCTGTCATCTGCCCTAGAACTGGCTTGATGGTCTTTGGGCTTTTAGCCTCCAACACTCTAAGCCAAATAAACCTCTTTTTCTTCACAAATAGCCTGCTTCAGGTACGTCATTACAGTAACGGAACATGGATGACCACAGCCTCACATGAGGGGGACTCCATACTCCATAGAACACGCTGGGGTAATCACACCACCCCGTGACCCTGACTCCAGAGCCTGGCGCTGTTCACCCTCTCCAGACTCAGTCCCCCACCTGGACATAGCTTGGGAAGGACTGGAGTGCACGAAGCCCTTGCAGTGAGGACTGAAAGGCTCAGGTTCTGTAGGGCATCGCAGACCGTTCCTGCCACCCAGGGAACCTTCCACGTGCAACTACCGCTGCCCTGGGTGGAGAAAGCCACTGGGTTTGCTATTTAAAGAGTGACGAGAAAGAAGCCAGAAAGGATGTGCAGAGCCACGGGCCTGAATCCTGGGGCCTGGAGGCCCCGCTCTTCACAGAGCTCTGGGTCCTGAACCTGCCAGAACCTTCTAGGCTAAAGGTCTGGGGAGAGCTGGACGGGCGTCTG
>PVKS010042666.1:0-15301 GCA_004027875.1 Aplodontia rufa | reverse complement strand
GGGAGTTGCCAGGTGTTATGTAGATTTCAGTACAGACAAAAGTTAGGAACATTCTGTAGTTGATACATTCTGACCCACCCTGTTTGACCTTTTGTATAACAAAGCACTACCTAGCAGCCCCTCCTGAAGGAACTGTGGAAATAGTAACAAGATCGCTCTAGGGCAGCTGTTGAAACGGAGTGAAGGGCAGACCCAACATCATTTGCTAAATTTTATTCATATTAGACCTTTTCTTCCAGATTGATTTGGCAAATGATAATACAAGCAGAATAGGAAAATAATATCCCATATTCAGGAGGTCGGATTTTGGCAAGTTCATTTCTTTTTTTTTTTTTTTAATTTTTTTTTAAGAGAGAGGGACAGTGAGAGAGCCAGAGAGAGAAACAACTTTATTTAGTTTTTCACATGGCTTTAGTTGCTTCAACACTCAGTTGTGTACATGGTGCTGGGGTTTGAACCCGGGTCCTCATGCTTGCCAGGCAAGCCCCAAAACTGCTGAGCCACTGCTCCAGCCCCAGGCAAGTTCATTTCTAATGGAAACTTGGGACTTACTTAATGTATTTTTGGCTAAAGAAAAATATTACAAGTGGGGTTTTTAAGTCCTATGCTCACCTAATACTTGTGAATATCTGATTTCCCATACAACAACAAATTAAGCACCATGAATTAATGAAGAAAGTTGGGCAAAAAAATAAGCTTATTGTAAGGTCCTAAAAGAATAATTTTTCTAGCAATGAGAGAGGAAAAACAGTTTTATAGCCTCCTTTAGCTGTTCTGGAGGCTGGAAGTCCAAGATCAGGGACCTGCCTCTGCGGAATGCTTTGTGCTACATCAAAATATGGCAGAAAAGTCAAATAGCATGTGAATAGGTACAAAAGAGAAAAAACACAAGAGGCAGCTCATTTTTCAGAACCCACATCAAGAACTACCCCAAACTTGTGAGAGTGGAATTAATCCCAGTCATCTTTTATTTTTATTTTATTTTATTTTTTATTTTTTATTGGTTCTTTTTTTAGGTATACATGATATTAGAATATACCATGACATAATTATAAAAGCATGGAGTACAGCTTTTTCAAATTCAGTCCTCAGTATTTCCTCTTCCCCTTCTTTTGTCCCTCCTCCATTTCTTTTTAGTTATACATTACAATAGAATGTACAAAGATACAATTATAAAACCATATACTGTAATTAATTCCAATTCAGATTACAATATTGTCTCTTTTTTCCCTTCTCTTCCTCCCACCATCTATTCTTTCTAGATACACACGACAATAGAATAATCAATGACATAGCTATAAAAGTATGTGTAACTCATTTCAAATCTGTCCCCAGTATTTCCCCCTCCCTCACCCTGTTCTCTTTCCTCTATTCTACCGGTTTTTCTATTATTTACTAATAGTTTTTCTTTTAATTTAGTGACTTGTTGATGAACATGTTGATGTGATCCACTATTTAGATATGAACATAGGAAAGTTAAGTCTGAATCACTTTGCTGTCTTTCCCTAGCTCATCCCTCCTTCCTCCATTTCCTTCCCTTTTGTCTATTCCTCTGACTTTCCCCTTATTTGGGGTTAGCTTTCACATATCAAAAGAAGCATTCCACCTTTGGCTTTTTGAGACCGACTTATTTCACTTAGCACGATAATCTGGAAGCTCCATCCATTTGCCAATGAATGACACAGTCATTCTTTCTTATGGCTGAGTAATACTCTATTGTGTGTATATATATATACCACATTTTCTTTATCTTTTAAATGATCCCGTACCACTTAACTGCAGTGTATTGAGGACCAAACCCCTCTTCAAACCAGGGGACAATTTATGCAAATTAATTGTAATTTTGAAAGCAAACTTCAATTACTTGAATTTTTCCTTATTTAGATGTCTTATTCTTTAAGAATTCTATTAAAAATGAACTGAATTATGTACTAAATATTGCACTAGTGAAAGAAAATAGATGAGGATACAATTCAAAATTTCTTTCGCTATTTATCTCTTAAATTAAGGATATTCAATAATTAACACCATTCCAAAAGAACTCCTTTTATAAATTCATCTATAATTTTGCTAGCATTGATTGCTGCCAGTAACATTTGAAAGTTAGTTTTTCTTCTTTAGTATAATTTTTCATTTACCTTTTACACCATCTCACTGATGTTATTCTTTCTTAAAATGCTTACTAGTCATTGATGTTTTTTCTTCTCCCTGTCCTGTTAATGTTGATGGTTCCCAATTATCAGTTTATCTTTTCTTTCAATGTACATATGTTTCTTTTCTAATGATAGTAATCAACACTATGGTTTAAACTGCCCTCTGTTGGTACCCAACCTTAAATCTCTACCTTTCTCCTATAGATTTGCATATTTAACTACCTCCTCAATATTTCTACTGGGATTTAAAATAATTCTGATAAAAATAGCATTACCAAAAGTGACCTCCAAATCTTCCCTTATCTTTCCTGATCAAGTATGCCATATTCACTACTCTCCCTTCTAGATACTTGTGCTATAACTTTTCTGCTCAAACACCCAGTATTGCCTCTACCCTCTGGATTTATTCAAAATCTTACTGATCTTTACCATCATCAATTTTACTGTTCTCTGGACAGACAGGGCAAGAAATCCAGGGAAAGCCTCATAATTCTGGTTTATGGAGGAGGAAAAGAGTCAATTAAGATTCAGAAAGACTGAAAAAAATTCCTATTTTTTGTTTCATTTTTTCTTTCTCTCTTTTCTCATTCTGAAATCTACACATAGTCCTTTCAAAGTAACAGTAATAGTAGCAACAATGGCAGTAATAGTGTCCTGGAGAAACCTAATACTAAGATAAAGGAAGTTTCTTCAAAAATTGGAGAGCTGATGTCTCAAGAAAGTGGGACAATTATAATTTATTGTAAAAGTTTTCTCTGTCCTTCAACTGGTTTCCCATGTGGGTAAAGTCAATGGAAGTATAAATGGAATGAAGTGATAAACTCAAAGCTCACTTGAAAGAGCAATGCAAAGAGGAGCTGAGTGAACAGGGAATCTGGCTTCATGACTTGAATTACTTATGATGAACAGAGGAGAGTGTAACAACTCATTGTTAAAAGAAATATAGAATATCATATTATTTCGTTAGATGCATTTTTGATTGTACAATAACTAAATTTCTTAATTAAAAAAAAAGAGAAAAAGAGGGCTGAGCCATGGCTGGGCAGTTGTGGTGCTTGTCTGACATGTGTGAGAACATGAGTTTGAACCCCAGCAGCCATGTACACAACCAAAAGTCCTAGCAACAAAAGTCACAAAAAAACTAAATAAAATTGATTCTCTCTTTCTCTCTCACTGTCCCTCTCTCTTAAGAGGGAGAGAGAGAGAGAGAAATGGAGCAGAAATATTCAGAAAATTTTCAGCCTGTTAGAAAATAAAGTACTTTAAGGAGAGTGGCTGTTTGCTAATTAGATTATTACAGATAGAAGGAATTATTAACGCAATAAGAAAAGACCCCAAAGGGAGATATTTGAGGCTACATCTCCTATCACATGCCCAGAGATCCAGGAGAGCAGAATAGTTTTAGGGGATGAATTTTATCATCCTCCATGGGGTACTGCTCAGACCCACCTGTAGTCTCTGCTTCCTACATTCTAGTGAAGCACTCTGCAGCTGCCTCAGCTGTGGTTCAAGTGGTCTCAGGAAACATTCTTTCTATCACTCCAGAGGGTACAAGCCACAAATCTTGGTGGTACACAGCTGGTGGTATTCAGTCAGTCTTGAAAAATGCAAGATACAACAAGAAATCACTTCTTCCACTTCCATTTCAGAAGATGTTTTGGACTGCCCAAAGTTCCAGGTAGAGATTTGTCATATGGGTATGGCTACCAAAGGTAGTTGTAAATAGGCAATACCTAAAGGTACCATGACTAGGGGATCACAAATTCCAGAACCGTAGAACTACCAGGTTGCAACACCAAACTGGAAGAGTAGGAGACACAAGACTTCAACTTGTTAGCTGAAGAACTGGCTAAGTCCAGCAAAGCCAGTGGGGTGACCTGCTCAAGCCTTAGAGGCATAACATTCACAGTGAAGTGAATAGGAAATGGAATATGGAGCCAAAGAAGATTATTTTCTACCATTAAAATTTGGTGCTATTTTCTATGTTGGATTGAGGATATTTCATTCTTATGTATTCTTATATATCCCCCCACCCCACCTTCAGAATAGGAATGTCTGTGCTATGCCTGACCCACCACTGCATTTTGAAAATAGATAATTTGCTCTGATCTCATAGGCTTATGGATGAAATGAAATTGCCCCAGGGGAAATATAGCTGGAGTTTCACTTATATATGAATAAAATGAGACTCTAGATTTTGGACTTTTCAGTTGGTAGAGTGGCCAAATTAAGACTTTGGAAATACTTAAATGAAATTAACATATTTTCCATGGGAGAAGTACATGAATTTGGGGGAGGGCAAGGGTAGAATGATATGGTGTGAATGTGTCCCCCAAAAGTTCATGAGTTAATTTCCAAATTAATGTATTAATGAAAGGTAGATTCTCTGGGAAATAATTGGGATTAGATTAAGTAATAAATATGGCTCAGATGATGGCATTATTAGCTTTATGAGAAAATGGAGAGAGGGGGGCAAGATGGCTAAATTGAGGTACCATCATTCACCGGCTGTCCCAGAAAGTAGAACCAAAGCAAGAGGTATATTATAGTTGCATATTGAGCTACATGACCACAGAACACTGATATTTATTAGTAGGGAAATGGAATGCTACAAGATTCAGAGTTTCACAGAATTTGCCGGCTTATAACCTTTAGAGATCAGACAATAGAAAAAAGTACGGCTTTGGAGAAGGGATTCGGTTCATCTCCCAGTAAACCCTCAGGGTGCTATAACCATGAGCCACCTTAAGAGGGGACATGTTATATGGGTTAGGGGACATGTTTTATAGACTGATGTTTGATCATGCCCCAGTTTCTGAGACCCAACAGACGTTCTGCTGCATTGGCTGAGCTGAAACTTTGCCTTTGAGACAGAAAGCCTAAGACAATACAGAGAGGCACTTTTCTTAGTGACAGTCACATTCCATATTTACCCCCTTTTGTGACCACTTTAGTTAAGAGGAATTTTATTTGGATCTAACTATGATTTCCTTCAAGCTGATCAGTGGCAGTCACAAGTGGAAGAATGCAGGAGACCTGGCCCTTTCCTCATCCACAAGCATTCATAGCTAGGAGGATCTGAGGTCCCCGGGCAGACAAACACACAGCAAGAACTTAGAAGAATAGCACAATTTTCATGTGCCACACCCACATTTTGTGTGATCATTCACAGCTGATAAGAGCAAATTCTGTGATACCTGTCCCCACCTATCGCTATTAACAATCTGGACACTTATTAATGTCCAGTGAGAAGGCAAATATTTCAGGCTGCTCACCACTACTAGAGAAGTAGATACCAGAGACCCATTAAAGTAACAGCAAATGTCAACAATGTCTGAGGAAACCCTCATTACTTGATAATGGCCACCTTATCCCATTGTAGGAGGAACCATGCAGGGCACCCCACATACTCTACTACCCACCTGCCTGCACTATTAAGTATCCCCACTCTTGCACAATCCACAAAGACAGTGGATCTCTTCAACTTTTATACATTATACATTCTGCCAAAACTCACTAATCACAACCAACAAAAGCTACAGGAAGATTACACCATGCTAGCCACCTGGGAACAAATTTAAAATATTGTGTAATGAACTAATACCCTAAGATACATCTTTAGGAAAACGTACTAACTAAGTAGGCCATCCTATAAAAGTGGTAAAGCTATCCATTTCACCAGATGTATAAGCCTCAAGACAGGATCTCAAGAAACATGGAAAACAATGTATTATAACAACTCCTAAAACATGAAACTCTCCTATAATAGGCTCCAAACATATTAAAGGATGCCTTGCCTGATAAAGAATTTAAAAGAATGATTTT
Source organism: Aplodontia rufa (assembly GCA_004027875.1). Classification (NCBI taxonomy): domain Eukaryota; kingdom Metazoa; phylum Chordata; class Mammalia; order Rodentia; family Aplodontiidae; genus Aplodontia; species Aplodontia rufa. The sequence continues at coordinate 9,323 of PVKS010042666.1, read as the reverse complement.
TTATAAAACTCTATTAGATACAAAAGAATACTAGCAAATAAAATTTGAAAGACAATGTAGAATATGAATGAGAAATTCAGAAAAATGAGATTTAAAAATCAGATATATCTCTAACTCAGATTAAAAAATTAATTGAAAGTTTCAATAACAGACAAGGTCATGGAGATACCTGAAGGAGAAGAAACCAAGATTAAATATATTAAAAAGTATTCAATTAAATAATAGCAGAAAACTCTGCTAATTTCCCAATAAAGCAAGCAGAGGAACAAAGAGCATCACTGCTGAATTTTTTTAAAATTAAAAAGAACTAACCCTGATGCTTTTCAAGCTATTCCATGGAAATGCAAGGCAATGAGACCAGTATTATCAATCAAAGGAAAAAAAATCAAAAGAGTAAAGAGGCAACATAAAGAATGGGAAAAATATTTCTTTAGAAGATTAATATTCATAATATATATAGAACTCAACAAGCTTAACAACAAAAACAAAAACAAAACCCCCACAAAGATCCAATTAAATAATGGACAAATGATCTGAATAGACATTTTTCAAAAGAAAAAATACAAATGGAAAATAAATATAAGAAAAAATGCTTAATACATTAGCCATCAGGGAAATTCAATTAAAAATACAGTGATAATCCATTTCACCACAATTAGGATGGCTACTATTAAAAAAAATAACAAAAGCTTATGAGGATGCAGAGAATGGAGAACTCTTATACACACTGTTGGTGGGAATGTAACCTTAGTAGAGTTACTATTGAAAAGCGTAAGGAGCTTCCTCAAAAATTAAAAAAAAAGGATATACCATTTTCCTTTTCTCTAACTTTTTTTTTTTAACCATTCAAAAATTGGCAAAAAATTCCCAAATTCCCTAAGCCTTTTTTTTTTTTTTTTTTTTTTTTGGTGGGAGGTCTGTAAAAGTATTTATTCTCTTTCTTTTTTTTTTCTTTTTGTTTTTCTTTTTGGGCAGTGTTGAGCATTGTACCTTGGGCCTTGTGCATCTTGTGCATGAGGAGCAAATGCTTTATCACCTAAGTTGCTCCAACTTGTGATCCTCCTGTCTCAACAACCTGCGTAGGTGGGATTCCAGGTATGCTCCACAACAGCCAGTTCTCCTTCATTTTTGATATTAATTCTAGGTTCAGTGCCCTAGGTTGGTGGGCTTTATTTCCCCTTTCAACACTTTAATATTTGCTAAACAGATGAGGATGGCACTCTTAACATATTAATTGCTTAAAGTCCCCATTCTGATTAATATAGCATATGCTTTATCCCCCCCCCAAGAATCCAAATAATACTTATGTAATCATTCAATTCTGGAAAATCCTCAACCTAAGCATTTATATTATTTACACAGGTGAAATATAGAAAATTCAAGAGAATGGGGTGTGGGCTATGTGGGAGTAATTCTGGTTTAAGAATATATGCATTTCATGTTTTTATTTTATATACATTTTATGATTGTACAATAACTCTACTCTTTAATAAAAATTCAACATATCTCAGGTAGTGAAATTTAAGCAGCAATCAAAGGGCTTCCAAAAAAGAAAAGCTCAGGACTGGATGGATATATGGCAGAATTCTACCAAATTTTCACAGAAGAATTAACACTAATCCTCTATAAGCTTTTCCAGGAAATTGAAAGGGTTGGAGCTCTCCAAAACACTTTTTATGAAGCAAATTTATATTTGTTTCATAAAATTTATATATGCTGATACCAAAATCCAACAAAGAAAAGAAAACTACAGACCAATTTCCCTGATAAACATATATGCAAAAATCCTTAATAAAATTCTAACTAATTGGATCCAAAAGTACTTTAAAAATATAATACATAATGTTCAAGTAGGCTTCATTCTAGGAAAACAGGGCTGGTTCAACATACACAAATCAATAAATGTAATTCAACACAAAATAATTAAAAATTAAAATCATATAATCATCTCAACTAATGCAGAAAAGGCCTTTGATAAAATTCAACACCCTTTTATGCTCAAAACCCTGGAGAAGGTAGGGATCAAGAGAAAATAATTTTGTAAGATCCATTTACGACAGACCCGTAGACAACATTGTGCTCAAGGGAGAAAGATTGAAAACATTTCCACTGAATTCAGGAACAAGACAAGATTGTCCACTTTCACCACTCTTGTTCAATATAGTGCTTGAAACCCTTGCAGGAGCTATCAGACAAGAGAAGAATATCAAAGGGATTTGAATAGTAAAAGAGGAAGTCAAGTTGTCTCTATTTGCTGATGACATGATCCTACACCTAGAAGACACAATAAGCTCAACCAGAAGACTTCTAGAGCATATAAGTGATTTCAGCAAAGTGGCTGGCTATAAGATCAACACCAACAAATCATTAGCTTTCCTATACTTCAGCAACAAGTCCACTGAAGAAGAAATCAGAAAATCTGTCCCATTCCATTCACCATCTCCTCAAAAAAACAAAATACTTGTGCATAAAATCTTACAAAAGATATCAAGAACCTCTACAATGAAAGCTATTGAAGTTTAAAAAAAGAAATTGCAGAACATCTGAGTAGATGGAAAAAATTCCATGTTCATGGTTAGGCAGAATCAATATAATAAAAATGGCCATTCTACCCAAATCCCTATACAGCTTTAATGCAGTCCCCATCAAGATACCAATGTCATTCTTCATGGGTGTAGAAAAAGCAATTCTCAAGTTCATATGTAATAACAGAAGACCCAAAGTAGCCAAAACATTACTCACCATGAAGGAGGAAACAGGTGGTATATCAATTCCTGACCTGAAATTATACTATAAGGCTATAGCAACAAAAATAGCATTGGTATCAAAACAGAACTAAAGTCCAATGGAATAGAATAGAGGTTTCTGAGATGAACTCCTATACCTTTAACTATCCGACAAAGGGGGCAAAAGCCATGTGTGGAAGAAAGATAGCCTATTGAACAAATGGTGTTCAACAAATTGGACAGCCATATGTAGATAACTGAAATTGGATGTTTACCTTTCACCTAATCACAAAAATTAAATCAAAATGGTTCAAAGATCTGGATATTAAACCAGCAACTTTACAATTGCTTGAAAAAGAAGTAGGATCAACACTACATGACATAGGTGTCAGAAACACCTTCCTTAACAAGACTCACATGACAAGCTTCATATCAAGAATAAATGAATGAGATGAAATTAAACTAAAAAGCTTTTGCATTGCTAAAGATTTAGTTAAGAGTGTCAAGAGAGAACCTAAAGAAAAATCTTTGCCTGCTACACCTTGGACAGAGGGCTAATATCCAGAATATACAAGGGGCTAAAAAAACTAAACACCAAAACCACAAATAATCTAATCGGTAAATGGGCTACGGAACTAAAAAGAAACTTCTCAATGGAGGAAGTTCAAAAAGCCCATAACCATATGAGAAAATGTTCTACATCTCTAGCAATAAGAGAAATGCAAACCAAAACTTCACTGATATTCCACCTTATTCCGGTCAGAGCGGCAAAAATGAAGATTATGAACAATGACAGACGCTGGAGGGGCTGTGGGAAAAGAAGAACACTGTCACATTTCTGGTGGGACTTCAAACTGGTTCAGCCACTCTGGAAAGCAGTGTGGAGATTCTTCAAAAAATTAGGACTGGAACCACCTTATGATCCAGCTATCCCACTCCTGGGTATTTTCCCAAAAGAGCTAGAATCAGCATATTATAGCGATACAGCTTCATCAATGTTTAAAGAAACTCAATTTATTATAGCTAAATTATGGAACCATCCCAGATGCCCCTCACTTGATGAGTGGATTCAAAAACTGTGGTACATATGTACAATGGAATGCTACTCGGCTATTAGAAAAAATGATATTATGGCATTTGCAGCCAAATGGGTGGAGATGGAAAAAATTATGTTAAGTGAAATATCCCAAACTCAGAGACTCAAGGGCTGAAAGTTTTCTCTCATTGTGGAAGCTAGAATAAAATCAGAAACAGTATGATAGATGGCTAAGTTAATAATAACCTCAACATATATGAATTTTTACATGAAGAGGGGGAACCTTGCCTAGGATGCTGGTGATTGAGGTTTTCATTGTGTATGTAATGCTGGGGTTCGAACCAGTGTCCTCACGCATACCACGAAAGCACCATAACCACTGAGCCACCACTCCAGCCCCGTGATGTGAGGTTTTAAAAATGAGGCCAGGTTCTCTGCCCCTGCTGACAAACGGAGTCAAGGACAACTACAGAATCCAGCAGCTAAAATAGCCTGCTTCTAGTGTTTGCAGCTATTCCCAGTTAAAACTGGGAATTTGGGCTGGCTGCAGATTTCTGAGCTCGAAATAGTGTTAGCAGCTTTCCAGATAAAAGCTGGGTGGTGCAGGTCTTGGTGTGGTGGAAATTCACCCCTGGAATTTGGCACCAATCTTCTGGGTTCTTCTTTTGAGAATTTGAAGAATAAAATCCAGGGACAACCAAGGAAGCAGGAGTAAAAAGAAATAGGATTTATTTAAGGAAGGAGAGCAGCAACTCAGCAAGGGGGAAGGATACCTGGAAGCAGGACACTACCTAATGGAGGTTAGGCCAGGGATTATATTGATTTGGGGTTGAGCATAATTAACATTTATGTAAAGCAGGCATTGAGAAATGCATCTACATCATTGGTTAAAATCTATGCAAGACAGGAAGCAATTCTTTCCAAGTTCCCATCTGTGTCCACTCCTACTTCTTAGTTTTCCGCTTCAGGGACAAAAGAGTTGCTCCCACAGGTGAGCCTCGTGGTCATTTGCATATGAAGGCCCTGAGTGTGCCCTGTCAATTGCTCTCTACCTGGGGCTCTTAGATGGGGCCCTTTGTCCTGACTACCTAGCCATTTTACTATCTATCCTAAACCTGTCTCACTGGGAGAAGTAGGGAGGAGGAGAGCCATTGGGGAAGGAATAGGAAGGATATCAAGGAGACTGGAGGGAGGGCTTATGGGGGAATCAACTCAGAGGGAAACCTTTGACTTCTTTGAGAAGTTCATTTAACACCGGGTTTTAATAGGGGGAAACATGGAACCATGGGTAACCTAAGGTGGGAAACCATGGAATGGCATCAGCCTTGGCTTGCCCTGTCATTATACATTTCTTCTTGATTGTTTGATAATGATTCCCTCCTAATTATAAGTCCATATTTAACAAACAAAAAAAAATTTAAAAAGAAAAAATCCCCAGTCTGATATTTCCCACATTATTGTCATATCTGATTCTGGTTTTGTTGTTGTTCTGTCTTTTAAAATAAGCTTTACAGTTTTTCATGACTGGTAGCTTTTTCCTGATAGAAAAAAATGATATGCTGGTAAAAGGAACTTCTTACGTGCCAGGCTAGAAAACAAAACTTAAGTACATGTGTTTTGATACTTAGAAAACCCACCTTAAAAAAATGCCCTAAGAAATATACCAAATAAACAACATAGATAAATTAAAAAGGGATGCTAAATTCCAAAAGAAGACAGAAAATTGAAAACCAATAAATGAAAAACTGAGGAATAAATAGAAAACAAATAATGTGTGCTTAAAACAAACCCTACTTCAATATATGAACAAGAAATAATTATATAAAGGCAAGAAGTCAAAGTTTATTCTATGAGGTTAATATCTAGACAAATTTCCAAATAAGAGAGGAAACAGAGAACACAAGTAATATCAGGAATAAGGTAATATCACTATGAAATGCACACATTCAAAAGGTAGTAAGGGAATGTTACAAAAAACTGTAGGTCCATGAATTAGACAATTTGTTGTTGGGTTGATGTACTCAGCCCCCCGTCAGCAGGAAACGTAGGACCCCATCTGCGGTGGGAAAGGTGAGCTGAGCGCTGTGGTGCCCGGAGCCGATTCCCCAGCCTTCCCCAAAGACAATCAGACACTGCAGGGAGTCAGGTCAAGCAGGAACTGGTTTATTAGCAGTCACACTGGAGCTTACATAGAAACCCAGCGAAAAGAGAAAGTGCATGGAGCCTATAATAGTAAAGGCCAACTTGTTTTTAATGGGATCAAAAGGCCTGTCAATCTGGTGGTGTTCTTTGATTGGTTTAGACCTTCGTGAGCTCACAAGGTTGGCCCACCCTCCCCTGAGCTCCTTGGCCCCATTCTTGTTGCACCCTATAATTTGTAATTTACTAGAAGAACATACTGTTAAAAGTAGCTTAGATATATTCCAAATATTGAATAATTCTACAACTATTTAAAGTATTTAATTATAATTAGTCTTTCAAAAGGAAGTCTAATTTCAAAAGTTTCAAAAGTGGGCATAGAGGTGTACATTTGTAATTCCAGTGACTTGGTAGGGTGAGGCAGGATGATCACAAGTTTGAGATCAGCCTAGGCAATTGTCTCAACATAAAAATTAAAAGGTCTGGGGAGAGGCTGGAGTGGTTGCTCAGTGGTTATAATGCTTGCCTGGCATGCATGAAGATGCAAGTTTGAACCCCAGCACCAAATACACAGCAAAATATCACAACAAAAGTCACATGAAAAACTAAATAAAATTGATTCTCTCTCTCTCTCACAGTTCCCCTGTCTCTCTCAAAACAAAACAAAACAAAACAAAGCAAAACAAACAAACAAACAGAGTAAATACCGTCTGGGGACATAGCTCAGTGGCAGAGCACTTATCAAGTGTATATAAGCTCCAGAATTCAATTCCTAGTACCCCACAAAACAAAATACAAAAAAACACTAAGTCTGTAGTTCTGCATATTAAAAATTATGAGTTGTAGGGAAGAACTGAAGGAGAGAGAACAATTCTACACAATGCACTGCAGAAAATCATAAAAAAATTATTTGCCTAATTTTTTTTTTAAAGAAGGAGAGAGGAAGAGAGGGAGAAAGTTAGAGTGAGGGAAAGAGAGACTTAACTTTGCATTTCATCTGGCCTTTGTTTCCTCCAACACTTAGTTGTGTATATGGTGCTGGGGTTTGAACCCAGGTGCTTGTGTATCCTAGGCAAGCACTCTAGCTGCTGAGCCACCACTCCAGTCACCTTCCTGATTTTTAATGAGACCTTCATGATTTTAACAGTAAAATAAGAAAAGCAGACTAAGAATAATTATTGAATATAGATATTAGTAATGAACAGAAACAAAAACCAATAGATATCAAGTTAAATCTACTAATACATACACAAAACAAACAAAAGAAATAAAAAACTATACATCCAAATTAATTTACCTCAGAAATTCAAGAACAATCCAATATTCAATCAACAATAATGCATGACATGATTATGGTAATAATGTATTTGATTAAATTCAAAATCTATTATTAATACTAAAATTCAATGTACTTGGAATAAAAGGAAGCTTCCTCAGTTTGAATAAGTGTAAGGAATGTAATATAAACTCCAAAGGCATACTCTCAGTGACTTATTTCCTCCAGCCATGTCTAGTAAGTTCATTTAAAATATTTATTTATTAAACAGATAAATACATTTTTAGTTTATAGGTCTCATAAAGTAATCATTTCACCTCTTGCATTGACACAGAAATTTAGGGTAGATACCTTATTACCAAACCTTAAATTCCACCCCTGGCCCCCCAAAAATCATATCCATTTTACAATAAAACTCTACTCATGATGCATTAATTCATCTCCAACAGTCCCAATATTCTTAACATTTTCAACATTGCACAAAAGTTCAAGTCCAACATCTCATCTGAGACATGAGGCAATTGTTGGCTTTGAGCTCCTATAAAAATCAGAAGTAAGTTGTATATATCTAATATATAACGGTACAGAGTGAGCATTCCTGTTCCAAAGGGGTGGAATAGAAGCATGGAAAGTAAGAATGAGACCAAAACAAGAACTAAACCCAGTCAGGCAACCATTTACTGTAACTCCACTTCTGGTATCTGGGGTACATTATGTGAGACATTCTCTTCAGAAGGCTTGAGAAGTCCTACCTCTTTGTCCTAGCTGTTTGAAATTCTCATAGCCTCTCTTTTAGACTGGCTTTCTCTGCAGCCAGCATCTTTCCTTAGCAGTCAGTTCACATTACTCATGTAATTCCAGGGATTTCCATTCCAGTTTTAACTTAACCTTCACAACTTAATGCATTATTTTCTTAGGGGCAGCCCTCAGGGATTCAAATCCTGCTACACTTTGGCCTTCTAGGTCTTTCTTTTATCTCAGTAGAAGTCTCTGTGATCCCCTGACTCCAACATACTGCATTCCTGAAAAAATGCTATGCGGATGTTGCCAAAGTTGGCTGCCAGCTTAAGCACTAGCTAGGCCTCTGGGGTCCCAGCTTCAAAATATCTCTGAGTGGCTAAGTATGGTGAAACAGCTTCCTAGACCCAACTTACGCAATCAAGGTGTCCCCAAGGGCTATTTTTTTTTTTTAACTTTTATTCCTGTGAGTTTATGTATGTTCTTGTTAATTCCTGAGATTCTCTCAAGGCATCTTTCCTAGTGTCAATGTGCAAAGTACCTAACATATTTTTAGTTGCTATAATCATTTTAACAACCATACCTTCCTTGGCCCAGTTTACATGCACTTTTTCTGACCACACTACAAGTTTTAAAAATCCTTTCCCTGTGATTTCTGCTCCATTTTCACAGTCAACCTGGCTAAAAGCTTCCAGCAATGTTTATGCCACTGTCTAAATGCCATGTTGCATTGACATTTCCTATGTCATATTAATATTCATCATTTTTAAATTCAGCTTAACACAAAGTCTTAGAACATGGGTAAGGTGATGACAAGTTCTTTTCCAGCATAAAACATCAACAACCTCTAGTCCAATTCCAGTAGATTCCTCCTTTACATCTGAAAACTCATGAGCACAGTCTTTGCTGTCCACATTCTATCAGTGTTCTGTCCTAAATTCCTGCAAGAATTTCCATTAAGCTCTTTTTACAACATTTTAAGGGTAGGTCCTTTTGTGCACACCTTTAAAGTAAAACTAAAATTATGTTTTTCATGTTCTGTTTCCTTAATGGGAACTCCCTAGAGGCAATATTTAATCTATGTTGTCTTCATACACTCTCAATTTGTGTGCGGTATCTTGTGGACTTTTAAGGGGTTACCTGTAAGTTTATTATTGGTATATCTTCTTGCCCTATTGTTTCTTTTTCTGTGATATAATTTTTTTCTTCTTTTGGCACTTTTTGCATTGAATGCTAAATTTTCAAGCATTAATATTTTCATGTCAATTTCTCTTACACTGGTAGTATTTCAAGTATACATTTTCCATTTTTTGTTTTAAACTCTATACCACTTTAAGAATATGTTTTGAATGGAATATACTATTTTTTATTCTATTTTTAATCCAGCAGTCTGCTTTTAACTGATAAT
>PVKS010042664.1:0-15306 GCA_004027875.1 Aplodontia rufa | reverse complement strand
CATGACTGAGCTACATCCCCAGCCCATAAAAACATATTTTAAACCTTTTATTATCTATTGTGGCATATAGATATAAGTGAGTAATGCTTTTGCATTTTTCTTTTAATTCTATAGCAAAACACAGCTTCATGGAATTAAAATCTTTGTAAGCATGATTTTTATAGTCCACAAAACACTCCACTCTATGCAGGTATCCATCCAATTCATCTTTCCCCTGATATTGAACATTTAGAAGCCTTCTGATATTTTGATATTATAAACTATGTGGGCATGAACGATTTTGTTCACAAAGCTTTTTCTTCCCTGCCTCTGATCATTCCCTCAGACAGATTTCCAGAAATGAAACCATCTGGTCAAAGGGTAGCGACAGGTTGAAAGCTCTCGGGGCGTTCAGAAACGTGGCAGAGGCTCAGCACTGGCAGCGTGCACAGGCCAGCCTCCCCCAGCCTCGCCATCTTTCCACTGTTTTCTCTTCAAAAGTCTTGCCATTCTGATTCAGATCAAAGAGGTTCTCACGGCTGCTTTGTTCAGCTTTCTTTAATCATCGTTAGGCATTCTGCTCATTTCCTCGGTGGGTTTAACTCGGCTTCACAGATTTGTTTGTTTTTCCATTTCATAAATGCAAATCTTCTGTCTCATCTCCACTGAGTCAAGGCCTGACTCCGTAGTGGTGGACTGCACCAAAATTCCTTCTCTAGCCCATGTTCTAATGTTTCCATATGTTCCCATTTTGTTCCCATTTCTGCCCGTCGATCTTGCTTTTTCTTTGTTGACTATGGATGTTCGAAAGCCTCCTGGATGAAATCTACACCGCAAGGTTTGGCAGCCAGGACAGCATAAGGTGGGGGCTTACGCATCTCTCCCAAGCTCCACCTGTCCCTCAATTTCCCTGTGTTCATGAACCTTGGTCCACAATATGGCTGTCCAACCCCAAACTCCCACCGGAAGTACCTGGTAGAGATGCGTCTCATTTCCCACCCCCCATTTCCCAGCCACCCACGTCACCAACTGAGATAGAAGACATTAGCAAGAAGGGACTGGGTAGGTGCACAGCCCAAGCCAGTCTCTGGGATTCTCTCCAGTGGGGTTGCCTGTCCTCAAGCTGCCATTCCAAGGACATCCCCCAGAGGCAGTGTCTCATGCATGGCTGGTGCCAACACCAATATAGTTCAGGGGAGGCAGGAGCAGGAGGACCCAAATGACCTCAGATGGAAGTTTCTGTCTTCCAACCCAACCTAATTGTCCATAAAGCTGATGTTTGCACCGCACCCCAATGCCCAGTGCTGCTAGAGTGTAATCAGAGAAAAGCTCAAGAGCACCCTGAGGCCTTGCGTGCAAACCCCCACATTCCTGAAGATCTGGACTATGTAGGTGAACTGAGGGTCAGTGGCCTCGTCTGAACCAGGATACTTAATTGGGGTGCAGCTGCTGCAGGCCTCGGGCAGGAGCATGGGTCATATGTCTGCCCGCATTCCACCCAGCATTCTTGTCTCCTGGGCCCACTGCAGGGAAACACAAGTGGAATGCAAAGACTGTCAGCAATGTAAATGCCAAGGTGCTGGGCCCCGCGGGTGGAACAGTCTCCAAGACGGCCCTTCTCTGTGAGCCTTCCAGCCTCTGATGGCAGGCCCTGTGTGGTCCCATCACTTAGAATCAGGGGCTTCCTCAGCAGTGTGAGGGGTAGGTAAAAAACAGTGTAGGACATTTTTTGTGAAACATAAAAGGACCTACAGCCCCAAGTGCCTGCCCCACAGCTGGACACCCACCACTTCCTAGGGAATCCTACAGCAGAACTTGCCTGATCATTATCCACACCCCAGACCAGACCTCACCATGACTTTCCTCCCTGCATTTTCCTGAACAGTCTTGATTTAAAGTTCCCCCCACCACCCATGTTTATCACAAGTTGCAATGCATAACACAGAAAACACACAATAGTGACCATTTTTGGAGAAATAACTATGATAGCCTCACGTCTGGCAAAGACTTCAGGAGTTAGCTCTATATAAAGGAGGCTGCCTAGGAGGTTGAAGTTGGAACGGCAGGAATATTCAACTTCCCAGGTCGTCTCAAGAATCAATAGAGACTTTGCTACAAAACATCTCAGATGCTGCTGCGAAGGTCCCTGTGTGGGTACATGGGGAGATCTTGGCAGAGCACCAACAGCATCCATGATGATTGTCTAAATTATAAATCAAGTTTGCAAGCCAGAATCCTATGGGTGCCAAGAACATGGCAATGAACCGTGCATGGGCAGATAAAACTAAACCTGATCAAGCTCTTTCCACCCCTCCTCAACAGGCAACCACCTGCATAGAAAGCACCCAAGGGGTACAGACCAGAGAACCTACCCTTGAGAAGTTCATCCTCTACCTGAGGAAGTGGTTAAGTATGATAATCACATAATAATATTGAAATCCAATAATATAGCAAAATAAAAACAGAACTCCCATGAGGCTATATTTTGTACCTGCTGATGGGCTTGAATAGGAGCAAAAAAAAAAAAATCTTCTAGAACGAGAAAGACAAGAAGAATGGATGGGGGGGCAGTTTATGTAGAGTTTTGCATTTCAGTTATGCCTTAGCTGGAAGAGACCGTCAAAACTGTCCATCCAAGGATACAATCATGAGAAATGAACCTCCTTCCTCAGCCATGGCAGGTACCAAAGTCAACCATGGAATTCATTTCAACAGAGCCCAGAAATGCACTTCTCCAAAACAGCACAATTAATTGACCAAAACCCAGCACACAAAATGAAATTGGCCATCACAGGGCTTTCAGTGAGAGACAAAACAGTCACCGTAAGTAAATCAAGCAACCAATACCTCACTCAGGAGGTCAGGAAGAGAGCCATTGACTTAATAAATGTGAGGCTGCAAAATTCAATGGCTCTTGCTCCCAAGCCTGGGTCTTTCCTTGGCACTGGGCAGGGGCATTGGGCTTCCCGGCCTGTGTCATGTGTAAGATCCCCCTTGGAGAGACCCTTTCCTTAACAGAACCCTGGGATCCTGGAGCATTTTCAGGATCAAAGAGGGAGCCCTCTTGGGGGAGACCTTCCCTTTCCCTTGTGCCAAAGACAAAGGGGTCCTCCCTCCTGGGAGACAGGGATAAGGAAGCATGACAGCACCGCAGCGCACTCCTGGGGTTCTCAAGATGAGCTGAACTGGCCGCAGAAGGCAAGAGGGTGCTCCAAGCCCTGGCTGCTCAGAGTGGCTCCCGCTGCCTCTATCCTCAAGAGTTGCTCTCAGCCCTGTCCATGGGGTCACCCACCCACCATAAGCGTCCCCCTCTTCTTCTGGCAGTCCCACAGATGGAGGGAAAGAGGAAGCAACCACATTCAATCCATTTAATTTTGCAGCCTCAACATTTATTAAATCGATGGCCCTACAACTTGAGGGTGCACAAGAATCGCATTGGAGGAGAGGGAACTTCTTGCAAGTACACGCTCCAGCCCCGCGCGGAAGGCGAGTGAGGGCTGTCACGAAATCAAACAGCGTGGCCCGCACGAGAAGGTCCTGATGGCAGAGCTGGCTGCCCAGGATTCCTGTCCTAAAGGTCCGACTCCTAACCTGTGGCCTCTAAAGCCATTCAGCGTGTCCTACCCTGCTTCCTCCCCCACTGTCTGCACCTCAAACACCAGGGACTTAAAAGATCCCTGATCTTCCCATCTCAGGATCTTCACAGAAGCTGTCCCCTCTACAAAGAAAATTCCAGTCCATCTCTTGGCCCAAGTAAGTCCCACTTCATACTTCATTCCAGGGCCTTCTTCAATGTCCTTCCCCATACCAGATGAGACCCCACTCTGAAAAATGTTCCATGTGACTCCCTGCCCTCTGGGCCGCGAGCTACCTGAAGGCGTGGTCTCTGTCGGGTTTTGCTTCATTTTCAGCCCAGGGCCGGGCTGAACACTAGAGATCGCTTGACCGGTGGCCTTGCCATTGTGCGGGGGTCCTTGCCTGTCTGGGGTGCCCCCCACCATTCCTCCAGTGTCTACTTGAGTATGTACTGTATGTGGGTCAGGCCCAGAGCCAGACTCTGGTCTCGTCAGGATGAACCCGCCACACACCTTTTCACTCAGCGTAGGACTGTGGATGTTGGATGACCTCTTTGGAATGTCAAAGGTTGACCCAGGCCCCACCTTAGAACCTGACTCCAGGAGGGGGAAAGATTTCCATTACAAAGTAAGGTAATGCCTCTAGCGCTCCAGGATGTTGCTCCTGGACCCTGCCACATCCCTATCACAGCCTAAGGGTGCTGTGATTGTGTTCAGTCTATGATTGTCCTGGGAAGTTGGGAAGGAACCAGCCTTTTCAACTCCCAGTGACTTGCTGAGATGCTGTCACTCTATTTGAGGCTCAGACTAGGACTTGTTTGAACACCCGTGACAAACCCAATACCAAGTGCCAGAAGTGCCCAAGATTTCTAACAATAACTTTCTTTCATTTTGAGCTGCCCTAGATGCTCTGCCCCCCAGCACCAAGCCTAGTGTCACACATGCCAGTCTCCATCCAAGTCATTTTACTAAACAGAGGTGTTTAAATCCTTCCTGCTGTCACTTCATAGCTTTTGGACACATGGTCTAAACGAGCTCAGTCTTCCACAACCAGAAGGGAGACATCATGAGCCTAAAGTGAAGGAAAAACGGGGATCGTGCCCCTCGGTCCAGGGACGGCTGAGGCTGGGCAGCTGGGAAGAGGAGACTTGGCAAGACCGCAGCAGCCCGGGTGGATGGAGGTGTATGCGCACCTCCCACCAGGAACAGCACCCTGTGAAAAGCTGGCTACTGAGGCTTCTGGGAAGACAGATCTGTGACAGCTGAGGAATGTAAGCGTAGGCAGGGAGTCGGGCACCAGACCAGCCTCAGATGCCGCAGCCAAGGCTGGCCTTCTGCAGAAGCAGAGGAGGGAACTGCCTTTGGGATTGGGGGTAGGGGTGAAAGGGAAGGCCCATTTTTCCTGGCTCTCTGGCCTACATCAAAGCACAGAACTGCTCTTACATTTCTCTATGTGCAATGCTTATCAGATGCTAATAAAAGCAAGCAGGGGAAGTCATTATATTTTGGTAGACCAACGATGTTCTGATGGACTTCACAGCAAAAACACCTAGGAGGCTGAGGCAGGAGGATGGAAAGTTCAAGGCCAGCCTCAGCAACTTAGCAAGGCCCTAAGCAACTTAGCAAGACCCTGTCTCAAAATAAAAAAAGGGCCAGGGATGTGGCTCTCTGGTTAAGTGCCCCTGGGTTCAATCCCTGGAAACCCCCCCCAAAAATATTTAAAAATACCTGGGAAGAGTTTGAAAATCCAGAACCGAGGCCACAACAGATCAGCTCCATCAGAATCTCTGGAGCAAGGACTCAGGCATGAGCATTTTTTAACTTCCCAGGTGTTTCCAATGTGCAGGTAAGTGAGAATCCCTGCACCCTCACCTTGGTGAGCATTAGCTTACCGGGTTGGCCCAGACTGAGAGCCAAGAAACGCCACATAGGTGTAGAGGAATCAGCCAGATGCCGGGTGCACCAAAGATGAAGTTAGGCCCCATCCTCATCTCCACACCAGACACAGGAGGGTGCTCTATCGTCCTCATGTATGCAGAAAGGGGTCCAGAGCTCAGGGAAGAGAAGTAGCAGAGTGGGAGCCAACATCAAGGGGACCCAGAGCCTCTTCTCAAAGTGCTGCTCTGTCACTTGTAGTGTCTTGACAAGGAAAAACAAGGACTGTAACCAGGGACACTTGAGAGTCCACTGTGACTGTCCTATTATAGGGTGGGGTTCCGTGAGTGCCAGGCTCTGTTCAGCAGTGAGGGTGCCTCATTGGTTCTTCTTGATCTTAGTGGGAAAGCCTGGTGTGTCTCACCCTTGGGTGTGATGCTAGTTATAGGCTTCTTGCAGAGGAAGTCCCTTCTGTACCTGATTCACTTACCACGAATGAGTGTTGAATTTTGTAAAAATTTTTTCTATATTGATATGATTGTATGAGTTTTCTTTAGCCGGTTCTTTAGCATTACATTAATTTTCAAATTTTGAACTAGACTTGCATGCCCAGAATAAATCCCACTTGGCTATAGTAAATAGTTTTTTTTTAAGAGAGAGAGAGACAGTGAGAGAGAAAGAGAGAATCAATTTTATTTAGTTTTCCATGTGACTTTCATTGCTCCGACACTTTGTTGTGTACATGGTGCTGGGGTTCGAACTGCGTCCTTGTGCATGCCAGGCAAGCGCCATGACCGCTGAGCCACCACTCCAACCCTATAGTACAAAAGTCTTAATCATTGTTGGATTTAATTTGCTAATATTTTGAGGGAGGTTTTATACCTATAATCATGAGAGATATTGGTCTCTATTTTCCTTTAATATCTTCATGTATTATTAGTACTTTGACAGCCTCGTAGAGTGAATTAGAAAACATTCCCCTTTGCTTCTAACTTGAAGAGCTCATAGAGAATTGTTATAACTTCTTAAACATCTCGTAGAATTCACCGAAATTCACCAGTAAGGCTGTCTGGCCCTGGTTCTTTCTCTTTGGGGTGGTTATTAATTATCAATTCAATTTCTTTAACAGATTTGGATTATCCACATATAATTCTGTGAATTTTGGTAGACAGCATCTTTTGAGGAATTGGTCCAGTTTATCTAATAATTTGTGAGACTTGTTCATAGCATTCCTTTACTATCCTTTCACTACCCATAAGATCTGTAGTTAGGGGCCTTTTCATTTCTTTTCTTTTTTTTTTAAGAGAGAGGGACAGTGAGAGAGAGAGAAAGAGAGAATCAATTTCATTCAGTTTTTCATGTTGCCTTCATTGCTCTGATTCCTTGTTATGGATGTGGTGCTGGGGTTCAAACCCGCCCCAACTGCTGAGCCATCGCTCCAGCCCCTGTGCCCTTTCATTTCTGATATTAATAATTTTGATTGGTTTTTGTTAATCTCACTAGACCCTTATCAATTTTATTGATCTTTTCCTAGAATAGACTTTTAGTGTTATTTGTTTTGTCTTGATTTTCTGTTCTCAAATTCATTAGTTTCTGCTCTAATTTTTATTATTTTCTTCTACTTATTTTGGATTGAATTTTCTCTTTTTTTCTAGCTTCTTAATATGAAAGCTTGGGTTATGGATTTTAGTTATCTCTTCTTTTTAATATATGTCTCCAATACTATAAATTCCCACTTAATATTGCTTGTATTACATCACACAAATTTTGATATGTTGTATTTTTAATTTTCAATTAGTACAACTTATTTCTAATTGTCTCATAATTTGTCCTTGACCTTTTTGATATCGAGAAGTGTGTTGTTTAACCTGCAAGTATTTTCCTACTTTCTGGGCATCACTCTTGGTTCTAGCTTAATTCCACTGGGGCGTGAAAGGAGATATTGTATGATTTCTATTCTTCCAAAATATCGTGACTTATTGGCCCGGGTGTGGTCTATCTTGATGAATATTCCACGTGAGCTTGTGAAGACTGTGGATTTAGTTGTTGAATTATTCTACAGATGTCCATTTTATCCGGTTGGTTGATGGTGCCGAGGAGTTGACTTTCTTCCTGCTGCATCTGTCCACATCTGGTAGAGGAGGGTCCAAGTGTCCAACGCTGTCCCTGTGTCAGTTCATCCGTTCCTCTCTGCAGTTCTCTCAGATCATGCCTTACATACCTTGGCCCTGTGTCTCTAGGTATACACATCAAGGATTATGATGTCTCCTTTGAGAATTGACCCCTTTATCATTATATGATGCCCCTTATCGCTGATAACCTTCCTTCCTCTAGCATCTTTTCAGTCGAAATTTTATGTCTACACCTACTTTTTTTTTTTAGTTAATGATGTCATGATATATCTTTTCATGTCCATTTGCTTTTTTTTAGAGAGAGAGAGAGAGAAAGAGAGAACCCATTTTATTTAGGTTTTCATGTGACCCTTGTCACTCCAACACGTCATTGTGTACGTGGTACTGCAGTTTGAACTCGCGTACTTGCGTATGCCAGGCAGGCACCGTAATCACTGAGCTACCCCTCCAGCCCTCCATTTGCTTTTAATCTACATGCATTTTTGTATTTTAAGTGGATTTCTTATGGACGAAACAGTTTGGGTTGCTTTTGATGCACTCTGACAATTTCTTTCAAGTGATGCATTGAGATCACTGCTGTTCAGAGTGATGACTGTTAGAGCTGGTTTAGCATCTTCCCTAGTTGGTGTTTTCTAGTTGTTGCCCTTCTTCTTCGTTCCCTCTTTTTCTGTTTTTTCTGGTGTTAATGGACTATTTCACATCATTCCATTTTCTCTCCTTTCTTAGATTTTCACTTGTACTTCCTTTTGTTGTTGTTGCTGTTGCGTGTCTATTTCTTTTTACTTTTTTAGCATTTTCCCTGGAGTTGGTAATATGCATTTACAACTAATCCGAATCTACCTTTAAATAAAACCGCACTGCTTCATGGGAGTAATTCATATTAACAAGATTATCCTAATTTCTCTCTTCCATTCCTTGTATCCTTACTGTCTTTCTTTCACTTACCCCTAACCATTGTTGCTATCGTTTTGAAGAAGCTGCTATATATCAGTAAGTTAAGAAAGAGAAAAATGAAAGTTTTTACTTTGCCTTCACTTATTTCTTCTCCAGTGTTCTTCCTTTCTTTATATAGATCCAAGTTTCAGAGTTACATAATTTTTCTTCTCTCTAAAGAACTTTTTTTTTTTTTTTTTTGACATTTCTTGCAAGACAAGTATCCTGTAAAGAAATTCCCACAATCAGCTTTTGGCCTAACATTATGTTCTTAAATTGTTTCCTTTCTTATGAGAACTTCACATGTTTAGTGCATATAAATGCATGACTTTGAAGATAATGGGTACGCTCATAAAACCACCACTACAATCAAAGAAATAAACGTATTCATTGATTTCAAAATTTTCCTCCCGCCTCCTTTGCAAGTAAAAGGGAGCTGCAAGATATAAAGAGGGGCATTGGGACTGCAGCAGTGGATCAGTGTTTATGGCACTTGCCTGGCATACATGAGGACATGAGTTTGGACCCCAGCACCACATACACAACTAAGTGTCAGAGCAACAAAAAAGCCATGTGAAGAACTCAATAAAAATTGATTCTCTCTGTCTCTCTCTCCCTCTTTCTCTCTCTCACTATCCTTCTCTCTTTAAAATAAATAAATAAATAAATAAAAGGAGGGACATTGGGGCTAGAGCAGTGGCTCAGCAATTTCGGCACTTACCTGGCATGCATGAGGACATGGGTTTGAACCCTAGCACCATGTACACAAAAAAGTATCAGACCAATGAAAGCCAGAAGAAAAACTAAATAAAATTTATACTGTCCTTCTCGCTCACATTGTCCCTCTCTCTCTCTTTAAAAACAAGGGGGGGGGCATTATTTAATGCTAACAGGATCGATTCATCAGGAAGATACAGCAATTATAAATATGTATGCACCCAAAATCAAAGCATCAAAATATATAAAACAAATAATGGAACTAAAGGGAGATATATAAAGCAATATGATAATAGTAAGAGACTTTATGATCTCAGTTTCAGGAATGGGCAGAACATCCAGACTGAAAATCAATAAGGAAACAGCAGACTTGAACAACATTACAGAACAAATGAACCTAACAGACCCATACTCAGCACTCCACCCAAGAGCCACAGAATACACATTTTTCTCAATTGCACATGAGTCTTCTCCAGGAAAGGCCACCTATTAGGTGACAAAACAAGTCTTAACAAAAGAATGAAATCATATTAAATAACTTTTTCAACCACAATGGAATAAAACTAGAAATCAACAACAAAAAGAAATTTCACAAAGATGGGGAAATTAAACAGCACACTACTTAACAACCCATGCATCAAAGAAGAAATTTTAAAATAAATCAAAAAATACATGAAGACAAAAATAAAAACAACATACCACATTTTGTAATGTCCCACACTTTTGGATTATTCTCTCATTTCTTCTTTTTCTCTTTTAGTTTTGGAAGTTTCTTCTGAGATAACTTCAGGCTCAGAGATTCCTTCCTCAGTGGTGTATAGTCCACCAATAAGCCCATCAAAGAAATCATCCTTTCTGTTAGAGTGCTTTTTATCTTTAGCATTTCAGTTTGGTACTTTCTTAGAATTTCTGTCTCTCTGTTTAAAAGCCCATCTGCTCTTGCAAGCTTTCTACTTTATCTATTAAATCCCTTAGCATATTAATCATAGTTATTTTAAATTTCTGTCTGATAATTCCAACATTCCTGCCATATGCAAGTCTGGTTTTAATCTTTACCATCACTCTTCAAACTGCATTGTTGTTGTTTTTCCTTTTAGTGTGCCTTGTAAGTTTTGCTTGATAGCTGTACCTGATACACTGGGTAAAAATAAGTCTTTAGTGATGTGTTGGAGAGGTTTGGGGGTAGGAGAAGTATTCTATAGCTTTATGTCAACATTTCTGACTTTTGGTGAGCTGTGCCTCCAGATTGTGAACGCCACGGATGCTTTTCAGTTACCCCCTCCCTTTGGTGGGACTGGGGAATTTATCCTCTCCCACATGGAGGCTACAGGAGGCTAAAGCTGCGTGTTTCCCATTCACCACGTCTGACTGGCTCTGATACAATCCCAGCAAGTTAGGATGTCATGAAATTTTCTCCTGTGGACCTTTTTGTTAAGAAGAGAATGTGACTGTCTTCAAAATGGTTCCTTTCCTTTTCTCCTGATAGATTTTTCTCTAGTACTCACTATGAGGTCCAAAAGCTGAAACTCACAAAAGTTTAAGACCCCACCCCTACAACTGGGTCCCTCTGGGGTTCTTATTTTCTCAGATTGGTCCATGTTGAGCTTCCAGCAACTCAACAGCTACCTCTCAGGTCTCCTTACGCTGGACAGGTTCCCTTGGAGCTTCCTGCTTCTGAGTCTCTGCTTTGGTGAGTTTTGATTCTGTATTCACTTGTTGATCTTTCCTATTTGGGGTTCAGCATCTGGTCCTGTAAACTTAATTCTTCACGTAAGAAGAGGTGCTGATTTTTCAGTACAGCTTTCTACTTATTAAGACAGAATTATGATTTCCAAACTTCTGGAATGCTGGACTGAAAACCAAAAACCATGAAAGAATTCTGGACTTTAAAAAAAAAAGCACCCTCATATATCCAGCTCCTTCAAAACCCCTGGGGAGGAGAGTTTGAAAGGAGAGGCTCAGGGTAAGGAATTTTCAGAGGCTCGGGCAAGTCTGATTGGGCCATAGCTCATGACGCTATGCGGTGTGACCTTCACAGAGCATGTCAGGATGTGCAAGTCTAAAATTTAGACCCCTTTTGTCCAGAAGAAAACTTCCATGTAAATCCTGTCTTCTAGGGAAGAGACCTGCATTGGGCAAACAGTTCTTAATTTCCCCTCTGAAGGCAGATTTTCACTTGTACAATCAACTTCATTTTCTGTGACTCAGACTGGCAGAAATGAAATAGTGCTCAGAAAAATTACATTCCCAGCAATTTTAGGGCAAGCTTGGCTCATGAAACATGCACACAATTACTACTTCATAAAAATTTGATAAATGAGATGCAAGATAAACAACAAGTACCTCTGAACAAAGTAGGGGGTTTTATTCCAGGGGTCATTTTGGATAATGAAAAATACGATTAATGAGTTTGATTAAAGGATTCATTAATAGCAGAGAATGTTTAGAAACTAAAACAAGCGTCTTTGCCTGGGAGTGTCAAGCAAACAAGTCTCTTTGGCTTGAACCTAGAGGCCATGGTTTCGGGGGAGCTGCCTTTTGGGCTGTGCTCAGCAACCTGTGACCTTCCTGGAAGACCTCAAGCAAGTCCCAGGCCCTCTTTCTGCTTTATCTTCCCCAGCTGGGGCATAGAGATTACAAAACTTTACCCCTTGATTCTTAGACATTGGTTCTGGGGCTAACATTTACTGCAAAAACACAGTCTTGTGGGTTTAAATGATACTAGGCCTGTTGCCTGTTAGGACACCCAGGACAAGATTAATGGCAGTAGGTGACTTTCCATCTTTCCATGTCTGGTCTGGTTTCTGAACGTAGTGAGGAGGGTAGCATTGGCAGAACAGAATAGCTTCCATCGTAAATGATCATTTCAACCTGCATAAAAATAAACAAAGGCAAAAGTGTATGTTGACCTGACTTGTGTATGCACATGCATTTACGAGTGCATGTTTTATATGTTTTTGTGCATAAGTGAGTGAGTGTAGATGTGAGTGGGTGAGTAGTGGAAGTGTGGATGCTTGTGTATACGTGTGTTAGGTACATGAGTGTGTTAGTCAGCTTTGCATCGATGCCACCAAACTACCTGACAAGAACGACTGAGAGGACACAAAGGTTTATTTGGGGCGCAGAGATTCAGAGGTTCAGTGTGCAGTCAGCCGACTCTTGCTCAGGGCCTGAGCTGAAACAGAGCATCATGGCAGAAGGGCTTGGTGGAAGAGAGCTGTTCAGGCAGCCAGGAAGCAGAGAGAAGTGCGAGACGCCAGGTGCGAAATATAAACCCCAAAGGCACAGCTGCAGCCACAGGGACCTACCTCCTCCAGCCACGCCCCACCTGCCTGCAGTCGCCGCAGCACTGAGTCCTTTCAAATTGTTGTGGATTAATCCAAGGATTAGGTTACAGCTCTTGTAATCATTTCACCACTGAACCTTGCTTTTGAGGGATAGCTCATATCCACACCGTAACTCTGAGTGTGAGCCTACAGGTGTTTGTTCTCCTTACATTGAAAAAGTGTGCGCAAGCATCGGCCCAGTTTGTGTGAAAATGTGAGTGTGCACGTGAGTGGATGGATTGTACACAAGTGTGCACATATGCATTCTAAGTCCATGTGCATATGTGTGTGCACATGAGGGTGCTGTGTGCGTATGCACAGATATGAGTGTGCACGTGTGCATCAGAGTGCATGCATGTGAGTGTGTAAATGTGTGTGCAGGTGCAGGCACATGTGTGCCTCTTTTGAGGACTCCTTCCTTTAACCCCCCTAAGTGTGCTCTGCCTCCTGCTGGTCCACTCCTTCAGCTTTTCTCTTCCTGTATTATCTCCTTCCTGCGCAGTAACCCCAAGAGGTAGATTAATAACGCAGCCTGAAGGTGTGTGTAGAGCAATTTGTAAAAGCCTTTAAAAGCAAATTGTTTTAAGTAGAGGAGAACAGCATTGCACAGCAGTGCTCTGCTTAACCCATTCAAACTTTATTGAAAATAAAGTCGGTTCTGCAACAGAGAAGGCAGACTCAGCCCCAGTGCTGAGGAGCCTGTCAGCTCTGAGAAACCAGAGGAGTTTATATTTAGAAAAGGGACTAATTATTTTCATGCCACACACAAATACATTATTAACACCTAAGATCCTGTTTTAAAAAAATGCCTCAGACTTTTATGAGACCTGGATGTATTGGACCCAAGCTTATTCCAGATTGAAGTGTCAAAAATGAAGAATGCTTTCGGCTGGATGAACAAGGGCCACGTGAGAGGCAGCAGCCAGTGTTCTCCTTGCGTCTTAAGAGCTATGCAAACACTGGCCCGGTTCTTGCCACCGGCCTGGGGTTCAGAACTCTGCTCTACAGAAAAGTCGGCATTCTGGGGCTGAAGACCATCGCATCCTGTAGAGTCATCCTGAAAACAGGAGAAAAGATGCCACTGTGCTCCAAGGAGGAAGGAACCTTCCCTCAGTTCCAATTTCCAGCATGGCATCTGGATGTAGTGGATTCTCAAGAAAATGTTTATTTTATAAGTTCAGTGAATACACAAATGAGTGAATCAATCAATAAAGAAAATCATGCCGTGGAAGAAAAGTCAGGAGCTCCACGGGGGCTTACCAAACAGCCTTTCCTTAGGATGGAGCCTGCCCACTGACGCTTCATCCTTAAACTTGCATGACCCCCAGAAATTACAGCTTTCCCAGGAGATACTCAATAGCAAAGTCATGATTTTCAGACATCTGTTGTCTTTGCTAAAAAGGACCAAATGCCCTGGGTGTCTCTCATGCCAACATAGTGATGCCTGTCATTTTGGGGACTGTGTTGATCTCGCTGAAGCTGTCTAAAACATCCCAAAGCAGTTTGAGTCAACTGCAAAAATCAGCAGTTAGGACACCTGTCAGATGAGACCCATTCCTTCCTTGAGCCGGTACTCAGAATCTGTTCAGGCTTAGTGAACATATCATGCTTGTAAGCTGGAGCTCCACACTCCAAGGCAGAGGCTCAACACTATAAGTTAGAAGATGGAAGGTTTGAGATATGACAGTGGCACTGTCAAGAAACAGCATCAGCTATTAAGAGGAGGATGAATAAACCTATACACTACAACAGAGGACTCTCTAGGATACAGTAGGTGCAAAAGTCAAGGTAGGAAAAAGGAGCACTTATAAATATATATAAAACATATCTGCTTATATTAAGTGTAGATCAGTGCTAAGACTTCTTGAAATATACCTTGCCTTACAGATTTAATTTTGGAACCATGAAAATAGTTTACATAAGTATAAAATGAAATTAAATTTTTACATAAGAAATTTGTAAAAAGCAAAAGGAAAAAGTGAGCCTCACTCTGTATGTGGTGGGCAGAATAATCACACAGGGCAAAATATTTCCAAGCAATTTTAAAATACAGTAATTTAACTCTACAGCTATCCCCAGTGGAATATGCCCTAAGGACAAAAAGAACTGCAAAAGATTCTCATACTCATGTTTGATGTTTAAATCATAGTGTTTGAGCGATGACTGTATTGTTGTCTGTAGACTGGTGTATGTATGTCACGCAATAAAGCTCATGAGTAATTATGTAGTGACAGGAAAAAAACGATGTTTTCAGTAAAGGTGAGAAGGCATACAAGTGTAAGAGCAATGAGGTTAAGAACAATTATGTAGCCTTAAGTCCAAACTGGTAGCTAGTGTTTGATCACAATATATTTAACCTTAAATCTTTATGCATATACACATTTTTCCCTATCTCTTTCCACTAAAAAGGCCTAGAAATAAGGACTAAGCCAATGCTAATGCTTCTTTTCCCACTAAATGAAACAAGGAATCCTTAAGGAATGTTTGAAGACCATCTGGGATAAGAGTTGTACAAGATGATTCTGGGACACTTTGTCAATTTCCAAAAGTCAGGAGCCACGTGCAGTGGTGCGTGCCTGTAATCCCAGTGTCTCAGGAGGCTGAGACAGGAGGATAGCAAGTTCAAGGCCAGCCTCAGCAACTTAGGCCCTAAGTAACTTAGCAAAATCTCCTATCTCAAATTTAAAAATAAAAAGGTCTGGGGATGTGGCTCAGTAGTAAAGTACCCCTGGGTTCAACCCCTGGTACCAAAAAAAAAAAAAAAGAACC
>PVKS010042663.1:0-15307 GCA_004027875.1 Aplodontia rufa | reverse complement strand
TCTTCTGCAATTTCTGTCTTCAGCGTTTGACAATTTGCATTGCAGACGTCTTTTGCTTCTCTTGTTAGATTAATTCCCAAGTGTTTTATTCTTTGTGAGGATGTTGGAATGGGCCCGATTTCCTGATCTCTTCTTCTGCCGTATTATTCTTAGTGTATGGCAAAGCTATTGATTTATGGGTGTTGATTTTCTAGCCGGCCACTTTGCTCCATCTGTTCATGAGCTCAAGCAGTTTCCAGTGGAGATTTTCGGATCTTCCAGATACAGGACCATGGCATCAGCGAAAATGGAGACTTTGACGTCCTCCCTTCCTGTTCTCATCAATTTGATTTTCTTCTCTTGGCTGATCGCTGTGGCTTGGGTTTCGAGGACTTTATTGAATTAAAGCGGTGACAGCCGCTCCACACTTGCGCTGAGTGAGCGTTTGTCACATGCGTGACGTTTACGACCTCCACAAAGCCAAGATCCTCCGATTGCTATCTTTTCTAGAGTTTTGGTCATAAACGGTGCTGGATTTTATCAAGGGCCTTTCTGCATGAATCGAGACGATCTTACGGTTTTTGTCCCTAATTCTGTGCAAGTGACGGATCACAATTATTGCTTTCCGCGCGTTGAACCAGCCGTGCGCACCGGAACGAAGCCCACTGGATCTTGGTGCATTTGCTTCTCGATATGATTTTGCACGCGGTTTGCTAGAACTTTGCTGAGGATTTTTGCTCCATGTGCACGAGGGATGTGGTCTGTGGTTTTCTTCTGTTGATGTCTCTTTGTTGGGTTTTGGTATCAGAGTTTTGGTTGCTTCACGCAGGCGTCTGGGGAGCTCCGTCCTTTTCGATTTCTTGGACCAGCTTCAGGAGGCGTCGGGTCCTCCTCGCAGGGGTGGTCGACTCAGCTGGGACCCATCAGCTCCCCTTTTCCTCTTTGCAAGACTTTTAGTTGCCGTGTGGATCGGTGCCTGTTATGGGGCTGTTTAGGATTTCAGTGTCATCCTGCATCCATCCGAGGATGCTCTGTGTCTCCAGAAATTTGTCCACGAATCCCGTATTATCTGCTTCAGAGAGCGAAGTTTTTCGCAATACGCTCTGAAAACCCAAACCCATTTGATTTCCACGGGGTCGGTGGCGACCACTCCCGTGTCATCGGTGATTCTGTTGATTTGCTGCAAATCTCTCTTTTCTGCGTGTGTGTGAGGTTGGCTAAGGGCGTCTGCTGATTTTATGTTTTCAAAGAACAAACTCTTCGTTTTGCGATTTGAGGTGGAACATAAGCTCATTTATTCAAGTCTCTCCCCGTTTTTAATGTAGGCACTCGGTGCTGTAAAATTTCCCCTTAAAAATGCTTTCATGGGGGCTGGAGCAGTGGATTTGCAGTTACGGCGCTGCCTGGCATGCGCGAGTACGCGAGTTCAGACCCCAGCACACGCACAAGGTGAAGTCTGGGAGTAACGGAGGCCACGCGAAAAAATAAATAAAAAAATTTTTTTTTAAATAAAAAGAATGCTTTATGGGGCTGGAGCGGTGGCTCAGTGGTTACGCGCTTGCCGGGCGTGCACAAGGACCCAGGTTCAAACCCCAGCACCGTGTGCACAACGAAGTGTCGGAGCAACAAAAGCCACATGAAAAAACTAAATGAAATCGATTCTCTCTCTCTCACTGTCCCTCTCTCTTTAAAAACAAAAGAAAAACGATGCTCTCACAATGGACGAGGGCAATGGAAGGAATGGTGCCGGGGGAAATTAGACGAACCCAGAGAACCAAGGGCGAGACGCTTGCACTCGCCTGTGGGGGCCTGGGTGAGATATGCAGGGGACAGGGACACGGGAGGACAAGCAGAGCAGGGAGGCCAGGGAGGGATCTGGGGGACTCGACCACGTAGCGCACCCTTTACCCCCTGAGAGTCCAAATAATACTTAATGCAATCATTTAATTCTGGAAGATTCACAGTCTCAGCAGTTATGCTGCTTGCAGGGCTGAAATAGAGAAGAATCAAGGGCCTGGGGAGCGGGCACTGCGGGGTGATTCTGGTTTAAGAGCATGTGAGCATCATATCGTCACTTTCTGTGCAGTCACGATTGTACAATAACTCGACTCCTTAATAAAAAATTTCTTAAAAAAAGAATGCTTTCACGGCGTCCCCAGGATTTCAGCACGCTGTGTCTTCATTCTCATCTCTTCCAGGAATTTCTTGATCTCTGCTCTTGTGTCTTCTTGGATCCCTGCTCCATTTAGCAGGGTGTTATTCCGTCTCCATCTATATGTGTGTTTTCTGGTGCGATCTTTGCTGTTGATTGCTAGGGTCGTGTGTCGTGGTCTGCTAGGGTACACGGCATCGTTTCTACCTTGCACGAGTGCTGAGATTTCCTTTCTAAACTAGAATGCGGTCTGTTTTGGAGAAGGATCCCTATGCTGCTGAGAAAAAGGTATATTCGGTCAATTGGGGCGGAATATTCTGTAGATGTTGGTTAAATGCATTTAACTTTTGAAGTTGTGTAGGCTAAAGAGCCCCTTATTGATTGCGGGGGTGTTTGGTTTATTTTGTTTGGTTTGACGATCTATCTATTGGTGATAGAGGAGCATTGAGGTCTCCCAGGAGGATTGTGTTGAGGTCCGCGGGTGTTTTCACGTCATGGAGTATTTTCCCTCGCATTTGAGACCGTACGCCTGGTATTTTTTTCGCATCCTTCACCTTCAGTCGGCGCCTGCCGTTGGCAGTAAGGTGGTCTCCTAAAGCTGCATATTTTGGGTTTTGTTTTTTGATCCAATGTGCCAATCTATCTCTTTCGATCGGTGCATTGAGACCATGCACGTTCAGCGTTAGAATAGTTACGTGGTTGTGGTGCCTAATCATTGTGCTTGGTAAGTTCTGTGCTGTCTCGGTTTTCTGTTGACCGCGTGTACCCGTATTGAATTTCCTCTGTGGGTTTGGAGGAGGTTTGATTCTTCCTCCATCTGGAGTTTATCTTTGAAGAGTCTCTGTAATGCTGATTTTCCGCTCACGGATGCTGCAAGTTTGATCTTATTGTGAAATGTTCTCATTTCCCCGTTGAACCTGAAGCCGAGTTTTGCTGGGTGTATAGTATTCCTGGCTGTAGGAGGTGGTCATTCCGACGTCGAAAGATCTCCTCCCAGGATCTTCTTGCTTCTGGAGTCTGAGCTGAGAAGTCACGCGTGATCCTCGTTGGTTTGCCTCTGAATCTGGTGTTCCTCTTCTACAGCTTTTAATCATCTTTCCTTGACTTCCCAGTCGCACATTCTGAATAGGATGTGTCTGGTGAGCCTCTCATTTGCCTGGGCCGGTTAGAGTCTTGTGCGCTTCCTGGATGAGCATTTCTGGCTCTGTTCCGATGGGGGTAGAATTTCTTTTTATTGTAGAAATCAGGGCCTCTTTATTTCAACTACTCAGTTTAAACGCATCACGGTGAAATTTTTTTAAACTGTTTTGTTTAGAATGTTCCTTGTACCATTTGTTTTGAATTTTTCCTGAATCCCAATTACTCTTACATTGCTTCTTCTGATTTCATCCCAGACATTTTGAAATTCTTTCACGTTCTGTGAGTATTTTTTCTTTCTGTTATCCATGCACTCTGGCCCGCTCAGCCCGTCCTCACTCTCTGAAGTTCTTTCTTCCGGAGCTGAGGTTCTGTTTCCACCGAGGTCGTCTGTTGTTAAATTCTCCCATCGTTGTTCTGATGGACTGAAGATTTTAGCCCCCTGCTTCCTTCCATTATTTCTATTTCTTTGATAATAGTTTTTCACCTCTTGAGTTTTCTTCATCCCTTCATTAAATCTTTTAGTTCATTTTTCCTTTTAGTAACTAGGTATTTAATAATTATTTCCAGGTTTTCCACTCCTGTCGGTGAGTTCCATGGTTGGGGAGTTGTGGGCTTCAGGGGATCCTTTTCCATTTTGATTTTTCTTTTTTTCTTCTTTTTTTGACACTCGGTGGTGCGTGCGGTGCTGGGGTTTGAACCAGGGCCCTCGTGCCTGCCAGGCAAGCGCTCGAACCGCCGAGCCACGCTCGGTCCTTGATCCCTCGTTCTTTGCCATCCTCTCCTGCATCTTTGAATTGAGTTGCCCCACGCTGAAGCCAAGCCGGTCTCCGGGTTCTTCTCCCTGAAGGTCCAAGGGCCGGGTCAGACGCCGCCCTCTGATGCCCACCTTTCCTGAAGGCTGCTTCTGCCCGGAGCCCCGTCTGGCTGCACCTTATGGACCTGGGCTCCAGGGCATGGTGTGGAATTAGTTGGGTGCGGCCGTCCCACCGGACTAAAGTCCAGGGTGCTTTGCTGGTGTCTCCTGCCGGGCTGGACCTGGGGTCCTTGGCAGGGGGTATGGACCCAATTTATCTGGCCCTGGTGGGTACGGTCTGCATCTCAGCAGCTACACGCAGGGCAGCCGGGTGGGTCAGGACTGGGACAGTGCTGTACTCGGGTGCCCTGCAGGTACCAGACCTGAGGCCTGGAGTTGACCGTGTTGGCTGCACAGGTCGGCTCCGGCTGGGGTCTTGGTCGTGGGTCTTATTTTTTATTTTAAGACAGGGTCTTGGGGCTGGAGTGGTCCCTCAACAGTTACAGCACTTGCCTCGCATGCACAAGAACACAGATCCAAACCTCAGCCCCACGTACACAACAAAGCATCAGAGCAATGAAAAACTATATAAAATTGATTCTCTCTTTCTCTCTCTCCTCTCTCTCTCACACTGTCCTCTCTCTAAAAAAAAGAAAAGAACAACAGGGTCTCACTAAGTTTCTTCGGGCTTTGCTAAAGTGCGGAGGCTGGCCTCAAATTTGTAATCCTCCTGTGTCAGCCTCCTGAGCCGCTGGGATTATAGATGAGCACCACCATGCCTGCCTGTCCTTAAGAACTGTTTGTGGGGGACTTAGAAAGGAAGTGGCTCCGCTGTAGATTACTTGCCTGGCAGGTGGGAGGACCTGGGTTTGATCCCCAGCAGCACATATATAACTAAGTGGAAGGAAAAAAATCAGATTTAAAAATAAAATTCACTCTTTCTCTCAAAAAAGAAAAAAGAGAACTTTGTGTGTGTGTGTGTGTGTGTGTGTGTGTGCACGCACACGTACACACACATGCGCACGTGAAGCAATCAGGCTGTTACTGCCACTGAGCGCCAGTGTCACTGAATTCATTATTTCGTTTTCCAGCGTGGCTTTCTCTGGAGAAACAAGATCTGAGGAAACGGATATGAGGGTGGGTTAGAAGCCCAGGGAGTGGGGATGCTGGCATGAGCAGGATCCTTCTTTGTCAGGTTTCGTTCCATGAAGGTGATCTTGGAATTGCACGCAGAATCTTCGTCAGCCTGGCCTTCCCACTCCCCAGCGTTCCACAGGGGTCCCTTGCCAGGCATGGTGGCTCCTGCCTGTAATCGCAGCTGCTTGAGAGGCTGAGACAGGAGGATCGCGTTTTGAGGCCAGCCTCAGCAACCTGGTGAGGCCCTAAGCAACTTGACAAGACCCTGTCTCAAAATACAAAGTAAACAGGGCTGGGGATGTGACTCAGTGGTTAAGCAGCCCTGGGTTCAATTCCTAGTACCAAAGGGAAAAAAATGATACCAGGAGTTAGTTTGCTCCCAGGGAGGCCATCCACCCCCAATTCATGCCTAGGAATCTCTACGACTTTGGAGAAGATTAAGGAAACGCACTTCCCATCTGTTGTGCTGGAGAGCTCAGAACCCAGCAGATGGTCTCTGTGTCTGACTCCCTGCTCCCGCCCGAGATCCCTCGCCCTGGGTCCTGGCATACGAGGGGGCCTCCAATTACCTCCAGAGGCTGCAGAACTGGGAGAGGAGGATTCCCACCGCCCTGGTACCTCTGATTCACTTTGCTTATTAAAAATAAGTGGAGCCTGTTCCCCATGGGGAAGCCGGGTGGAGAACAGGGGGACCTCAGGGGGCTCTGCCAGCGGCAGGCTAGGGTGACATGACCCAGGCTGGGTGGGGCAGGAACGGCCGAGATGGGTCAGCCTTGATTTTTCATCCCAGTCTGGCTGCACACCTGATTCTAGCAGCCACCCCACCTCTCGGGTCCGCAGCGCTGCTCTGATCCTCTGTGACTCCAGGGTCATCTGCTCAGCCCAACCTGTTCCCAAGGGTCTTTCAATGTCTACTCAGAGACCAGTTTCTCCGGGAAGGCTCCGTGCCTGCTTAGTTATCTGTCTTTCTGAGCACAGCAGAACCGCTAGAGGTGTCTGGGTATCTCTGAGTACCTCTGTGACCTCAGGATTCTTTTCTTTTTTCTTTTTCTTTTTGGTGCGTGCGCTCATGCTTGCGTGTGCGAGCGACTGGGATTGAATCCAGGGGCACTTTACCACTGAGCCACATCCCCAGTCCTTTTTACATTTTATTTTGAGACAGGGTCTTGCTAAGTTGCTGAGGCTGGCCTCGTACTTCCAATCCTCCTGCCTCAGCCTCCCAAGTCTCTGGGATTATAGGCACCACCAAGCACAACCCAGGAAGCCTTTTAAATAGCCCCTAATCCGACCTCTACTCTGCCTGCCTCCCAATGCCCTCAGCAGCTAGCTGCGGCCTTGGCTAAAATAGCCATCTGTCACCTCGTTTGGAAACGCTTGGCTCCGGGCTCATCCTGTCCTGCCAGGTGACTCAAGCGTTCACACCTGCTCCTTCCTCCCAGCCACTCAGCCTCACCAACCCTTGGCGTCCTCTGGGTTCCCAGAATCCAACAGCAGCCGTGGGAGCGACCTTGGGAGGCTGGAGGTTGAAGTGGCCAGAGCAGGGGTGGAGGTCGGAGGACGGGTGCTCGGGAGCTGGGCCCGGGGAAACGTGGGCTGTGTGCCCAGCAGAGCAGCCACGGAGTGAGCACCGGGGCGATGCCAGCAGTTGGCTGGGAGCCCCAGCGTGGACACCTGCTCCCTGTGCCGATCGGGGTCTGTCCCTTGCGCTAACGGAAGAGTTTCCTGTAGCGAAAGTGCTCGTCCTTCTCAGTGTTGGTGACCCAGCCCCAGTTCCCGACCCAAGCTGCTCAGTCAGCCCCATGCCCCTGACCACAGTGGTTGCTGGTGGATTCCAGGACTTAGCCCCTTAGGAAACCTCCTCAGGACTTGTACAGCAAGAACAAGGGGACACACACTTTTGTCCTAGTGGAAAGCTCTCGGCATGCATTCATCACTGCCCTTCTTGGCTCCCACATGGTAAAAGCCCGCCCGAGAATAAACACAGAAAAATAACAGCCGAGAGGTAGAGAGGCATTTTTGAGCACCTGGATCCAGCCATGCCTGAAGCTAAATCACCCAGAACCTCCAGTTATGTAAGCCAATAGATTTCCATTTTTGTTAGTTTGATTTGAGATTTTGCCACTTACAATCTAAGCAGTCCTGAAAAAAATATATATATATATTGCTATCCCAGAGTTACAGCCAGTCACTCTCTGCCCTCAATGATCCACCAAGACCTTTGAGTCACAGTGAGAAAATGCCTGGAAAGAGGGTGTTAGGTCACAGAAAGGGGTAACCCTGGCAGCATCCCTTCCTTCAAGGTGACTGTGGAAGGATAAAACATTTGCAAGATGCAAAGACATCTAATTTTAACGGTAGTCCCAGGACAAGTGGCCTTTTGGCATATAGACCGGGGCTGGCATATAGACCAGGGGCTGGCAATTCTGCATACAGACCGGGGCTTGGCAATTTTTTTCTGCAAAATGACAAATAGTAACCATCTTCAGCTCTGCTGCGTCTGATGCTCAACACCCCTCAGCTCCTGACCCTGCCGTTGTTATGACAGACGGTGAAGAAACCCCTAAGGAAACAGGCATGGATGCGCTATAAGGAAACTCGAACTTAATCGGTGCGGCAGGCTGGGTTTGGGCCGTGGTTCGGAGCGTGAGGACCTCTTCGGACACAGCTCCCCACCCGCTGACCGCCGGTCAGGACGCAGGGGTCCAGCCTTGCTTTCAGACCCCAGGCACAGTCCAGGGTCAGGGTGGCCAAGGACAGAATAGCCCAGGTCCTGTGCTTTTGGCTCAGACTCGAAGCCAGACTTCTGCGACATTCATGCTCCGTCAATCACCAGAGCTTTGCATTTGCAGGTGGACAGCTCTGACCGTGAGCCTCCACTTTTCCTCTTAGTAGCTGTGTGGCCTTCAGCAGATGACTTGCCCTCTCTGTGCCTCGCGGCAGACGACAATTATAACTTCTTGCTCTCACTGTAGTCAGCGCTGGTGATGAGCATCCAGGCTAAACCCAGACGGATACCCGAGGCCAAAAGGAGGCCTCTGCAAAGGAGGTTGAGGTAAAAGAAGCAGGCAAATTCACACAGTGCTTCATTTGAGAAATGTGTATCCTGGAAAGCAAAGATCTGCGTTGAAAGTGGTGACTCAGGGCGGTTGGAGCCTGGCTTGGAATGGGCAAGGACCTGGGTTCAAACCCCAGCACCACGTACACAACTAAGTGTCGGAGAAAAGAGGCCAGATGAAAACATAAATAAAGTTGAGTCTCTTTTTCTCTCCCCCTGCCTTTTCAAAAACAATAAAAATTTAAAAAGTTCGCTGCAGCGTAATGTCCATGTCCAAAACAAGGGAAAAAATCTAAATGCCTAGCTGTTGGGGAACGGTTACATATGTGCTGGCACGTGCCTACAAAGATCAAAACGGAATTTATGAAGCTTCAGCGACCCAGGAAAACACTGAGAATTCAATGTTAAGTTTAAAAAGCAAAGCATATGATCACAATATGGTCTTCTTTTAAAAAAAAAAAGTGTTGATGAAAATGTGCTGAGATTTTAAATAAATAAGATTTAAGGCAGGCGTGGTGATGTAGGCCTGTAATCTCAGCAGTTCGGGAGGCCGAGGCAGGAGGATCACAAGTTGGAGGCCAGCCTCAGCAGCTTAGCAAGGCCCCAAACAACTTAGGGAGACCCTGTCTCAAAATAAAGTCTGAAAAGGGCTGAGGATGTGGCTCCAGTGGTTAAGAAATCCTGGGTTTAATCCCTGGTACCAACAAAAAATTAATAAAGAAGGTCTAGTAATACATTGGTGATTCTCTTAGTGTACAAAGCCTTTCTCCTTCCCGCCATTACAGTGGAGTCCGCCTCCCCTCTCTGGGATTCTGGGCCAGCCCATCACCACTAGTCCAAAAGAGAAGGCCAATACTGGGCTCAGCCCTGACACGCAGTAGGAGTCTTACATTTGGCCTCCAGGAGTCCCAGCCTCCAAGAAAGGAGGCAACTATCCCAAGGCAGGAAGCCCAAGTCACACAGCGGTGCCACACGCAGACTCTGCCACCAACCATCAACCAACCCAGATGAGAAGAGGGACCCCACAGATCCCCAGTTGTTACGTCCGTCAGTTTTCTGTTACTGTAACAAAATACCTGAGAAAATCAGCTTAAAGGAGAAAAGACCTGGTTAACGGCCTCCGAGGTTTTCTTCTGCCATCTCTGAGCTCCACTGTTCTGGGCTTGCGGAGAGCCAGGCTGCTCACCTCCAGGGACCCAGGAAGCAGAGAGAGAGGGGGACAAGGGGCCAGGGACAGGATGGACCTTCCAGGGACACCCCCGAGAGCCCACTTCCCCCGGCGAGGCGCCGCCTCCCAAGAGCCCAGCAAGCCGAGTCTGTGGATTCGTCCGTGGAGGAGCGCACGGTCCTCGGCGCGTCACCTGCACAGCCGCCCCCTGACCCGGCTGTCCTGGGAACCAAGCCCTCCACGCGTGGGCTTTCGGGGACCCTCAGCTGCCCGGCAGGGAAGACGCCTGCTCCCATCCCAGACCGGTTTCCCACGGTGCCCGAATCCTGCCCCGGGCAATCCTGAGATCATCGTTTGAAGACTGCGTTAGAAGGTGGTTTGTTAAAGAGAAGAAAAGGAAAAAAATACTATTTCTGTTCTTCTATTTTTTTTTAAAGAGAGAGAGAAGGACAGTGAGAGAGAGAGAATCGATTTTTGTTGAGTTTTGCACGTGGCTTTCGTTGCTCCGACACTTAGTTGTGCGCGTGGTGCTGGGGTTTGAACCCGGGTACTTGCGCATGCCAGGCAACCCCCGTGACCACCGAGCCACGCTCCAGCCCCGGTTCTTCTATTCTTTTCCGTGTCTCCTGTACCAAACACAACCTAAGAAATGACCCAGGAACGCTGCCTGAGCCCAGGTAAGACTCCCGAGGTGAGGAGGAGGAGTTCAAAGACACTGATGTCCTTGCCACGTACACTGAGCGGCCCTGCAGTTCACGCTGTCCTTAACTGTGCCACCCCAAGGCCCCCCGGCCACCCTACCCACCTAGCAGACGCTGCCCTGCATCCAACCCGCCACCCTGCAGGGCTTAAGGTGCGTGACTCCCAACCCCGGGGGACTCAGCTCTTCCTGAGTGGCCTCCGCACTGACAGCCTCCACCTGGAGGCTGCTCCGGCCACACTAGGGCCGTGGAGAGGCCACTGCAGACTTGCTGAGTGGATGCTCCCCCTGGGTGCCCTGGACACCCTGTGGGTCTTCACCCTGGCTGCGCAGGTAAGGCTCACCCTGAATCTCAGCACAACCCCGGGACAGGGTGGCATCGTGGGGAGCCTCCTCCCCAGTTCCAGCCTGGGTCCCCTCCTCCGGGGGCAGCAGCGGACAGTAGGACTGTTTTGCTGTGGCTTGAGATCCGTCACCACACACTGAGTCACCCACTCATGCCGGGCGTCACAGTTCCCTCCCAAATCTGACCTTGTGGGACTACTAGACTGCCAGGAAGCATCTCCCCTGAGCCTCCACTAGTGGAGTCCCTGCCTGGAGAGTTCATCTTACGTTTGCATTTGCAAGACAAGCAATCGGGGCTACCCTGGGCGCCCTCACGCCACCGCGAGCTGGCCAGGGGTTCCCCCGACACACATCACTTGTGACTTCTCAGCCTGAGCGGGGGACACAGGTGTGGATTCCGAGTCTGTGTGGCGTCAGCTGTGATGAGAAGCTGCCCGGCTCACAGGAAGGGGGCCTGCGTGAGGAGCAGGCACCCGGGACAGTGATGCATGGGTGCATTCGAAATGCAGAACTTTGAGCTCAGCCAGAGCTGGGTCCCAGGGACAGGGTGGATTTGGGGTCAGGGACTGACAGTGCTGCAGAGGGTCACAGAGCAGTGCCCGCATCCTCAGGCTCCGGACCTCCTCCGGACCCCGCTAACCTGCTCGGAGGGTCAACTTGGTGTCCCGGACCAGGCTATCCCTGCAGTGTAAGTTCAAGACCCAGACTTGGAATCAGACAGTCCTGAACCCAGTTCCGCCACCTGTAGCCATGGCCCTGGGCACAGCACCTGTCCCCTCCAAGCTTCTCCCTTCTCCATTGTCAGGCACAGATATCTTTTGGGGTAGTGGCGAGGATCAAAGTATAGAAAGTAGCTAATTTGGAAACTTACCTGATTCTTTAAAAATAGCCAGAATCGCTATTGTAGAAAAAAAGAACTTTTAAAAAATATTTAATGGTAGTGCATGCGTGTAATCCCAGCAACCAGGGAGGCTGAGACAGGAGGATCACAAGTTGGAGGCCAGCCTCAGCAACTTAGCGAGACCCTCTCTCAAAATTAAACCTGAAAGGGCTGGGGATGTGGCTCAGTGGTTAAGCACCCTGGGTTCAATCCCTGGTACAAAAGAAAAAAAAAGAAAGAACTTAATATTTCTTAGTGTTTATAACCCTCCCCAAGCCAGATCCTAAGACAAAGACTTAGGGTGGGGTGGCTTTTGGGAAATGATCCAGGAAACCTAAGCCAGGGAGGGAACTCAGACCAGGAAAGTGAGCAAGGAACCCAGGGTGCGTTGATGAGCAG
The DNA here is from genome assembly GCA_004027875.1 of Aplodontia rufa. Classification (NCBI taxonomy): domain Eukaryota; kingdom Metazoa; phylum Chordata; class Mammalia; order Rodentia; family Aplodontiidae; genus Aplodontia; species Aplodontia rufa. Next base: position 3,559 of record PVKS010042663.1, on the reverse strand, counting down.
ATTGCTTCACGGGCATCCTCTGATCGTGGGTAGGAACGTAAATCAACATCGTCCTCCTGGGAATAAGCTGTCACATACATGGAAAACGCTTTTCAACGAGAGTGCCACGATCGCTCAGCTGGGAGACGACCATCGTTTTAACAAATGGTGTTGGAGAAAGGGGATCCACACAGGGAAGGAGCTGAGGTGCTTCCCTCACATCACGCACAACCCGCCGAAGAACAGACCAAAGACCTCAACTTAAGAGTCAAAGCCGCAAAAGTCAGAGAAGGGGCTGGCACGGTGGCGCGGTGGTTACCAGCGCTTGCTTGGCGTGCGCGAGTTCGAACCCCAGCACCGCGTGCACGGTGAAGTCTCAGAGCAACGAAGGCCACGTGAAAAACTCAATAAAAATTGTTTCTCTCTCTCTCTCTCTCTCTCTGTCCTTCTCTCTTTAAAAAAATAAAAAAATAAAAATAAAAGTCATAGAAGAAAAATACAGAGGGATGATGTAGGATTTGGCATTGATTTCTTGGATAAAAGACCCAAACTAGAGACAAGGAAAGTAAAATCAGATAAGGTGGACTACACCGAAATTGAAAATGTCTGTGTACCTAGCAACTGCAAGGGACATGCATGGGATGGGAGAAGACGTTGACCGATTCTGTATCTGGAAGAGGTTAAGACACAGAATCTACGAGAACTAGAATTCAAAACAAAACAAAACCTGATTCCAAAATATACAGGGAGCTGAGTGGGAATGACGGTGCACACCTGTAATCTCAGCAGTTCGGGAGGCTGAGACAGGAGGATGGCGAGTTTGAGGCCAGCCTTACCGAAGCCCACCTAAGCAATCTAGCAAGACCGTGTCTCAGAATAAAAAGGGGCTGAGGATGTGGCTCAGTGGTTAAGCACCCGTGGGTTCAATCCCTGGTACAAAAAAAAAAGAAAGTAGAGGGATCTTGAATAGAAATTTCTCCAAAGAAGAGTCACAGATGACCAACGAGCACATGAGGATGTGCTGAATGTCACCTACTATGGTTTAGATACTCGGTGTCCCCAGAGGCTCAGGAGTGAGACAATGCGAGAGGGTTTAAAGGTGAAACGATTGGCCTAGGAGAGCCTTAATCAGTGGATCAACCGGGTGGTGGCCCTAGGCAGGTGTGGCCGGACGAGGTGCTTTGGGGTCCAGGTTTGGTCCACGCTGACGGAGCTGCCGCAGTCCCTCTCTGCTCCCTCGGGTCCCATTCTGAGCCTCTTTGCTCCTCCACGGTGTGCAGAGCAACAGGGTCAGTCACTGTGGACGGAGACCTCTGGAACTCTAACCCCAAATCAACGTCTGCTGCAAACTCTCTCGTCACCAGCAGAATAGCAGACTGAAGGCCAGCGTCCCTGGGGACACCAATCAAATCCCCTAAGACGCCGCTTCACGTCGGGCGCAATGGTCGCTCCCAAACTTGCTTCTTAGACGGAAAGAGGGACAGTGAGTGAGAGAATCGATTTTTTTGAGTTTTCCATGCGGCTTTCGTTGCTTGCACACTTTGTGGTGCGTGTGATGCGTGGATTTGAGTCCATGTCCTCGTGAACGCCAGGCGAGCGTCGTAGCCACTGAGCCACCGCTTCAACCACGACCAAAATATTGCCTTTATTTTTTTAGAGAGAGAGAGAGACAGGGAGACCACCACCGACCCCCTGGAAATCAGATTAGCAGAACGTAATTTGAAAAACTCTGCTCCTCTAAATCAGATCATCCGGATGACGTGGAAAAATCTCCAGACACAGAAACGTCCCCAAACTGACACAGGGTGACATCGAAATCCTAAACAGCCCGACAGCAGGCACCGAAATCCACGCAGCAATTGAAAGTCTTCCAAAGAAGAGGAGCCCGGGGCCCGATGGGTTCCCAGCTCAGTTTTCCCAGAGCCGTGAGGAGGAGCTGACGCCTTACAAAGCTGCTCCAAGAAACTGAAAAAGAAGGAACTGTCCCAAACACCGGCACGAAGCCACCAAAACTCTGATACAAAACCCAGCAAAGACACATCAAAAAAAAAAATCTATGGACCAATATTGCTCATGAATATCGATGCAAAAATCCTTAATAAAGTTCTTGGAAATCGCATTCAGAAACTCACCAAGAAGAGCTGGGCGGTGGCTCGGCGGTCACAGCGCTTGCCCGGCGTGGGTTCAAACCCCAGCTCCACGTCCACAGCGAACGGTCCCAGGAGTGAAAGTCCCATGAAAACTAAATAAAAATGTCCTCTCTCTCTCTGTCACTGTCCCCTCTTTCTTTAAAAGAAACCAAAACACAGAAGAAGACGACATTTCATCACGATCAGCGGGCGTCACTCCCGGTGTGCAAATCCACACGTGGGACTCGTCACTTAAACAGAATCAAGGACCAAAACCATGATCGTCTCAACAGATGCAGAAAAGTCCCCTGATAAAATCCAGCACCGCGTATGACCCAAATTCTAGAAACGATAGCGATCGGAGGATCTTGGCTTGGTGGAGGCCGTAAACGTCACGCATGTGACAAACGCACTCAGCGCAAGTGCGGAGCAGCTGAGAGCGTTTCCACCGAGCCCGGGAACAGGACGAGGCCACGGCTGTCACCGCTTTGTTCAACAGAGTCCTCGAGACCCTGGCTGCAGCAATCGGGCAAGAGGAGGAATCGAAGGGATGAGAACAGGAAGGGAGGACGTCAAAGTCTCCATTTTCGCTGATGACCTGGTCCTGTATCTGGAAGATCCGAAAATCTCCACTGGAAACTGCTTGAGCTCATGAACAGATTGAGCAAAGCCGCAGGTACAAGACCAGCACCGTAAATCAGTGACTTCCTACATACTAACGATAATAGGGACAAGAACACAGCAGGAAATCGGGCCCATTCCAACATCCTCACAAAGAATAAAACACTTGGGAATTAATCTAACAAGGGAAGCAAAAGACGTCTGCAATGCAAATTGTCAAACGCTGAAGACAGAAATTGCAAGAAGACCCGAGAAGATGGAAGGACGCTCCGAGCTCTGGGTTGGGCAGAATTAATCTCATTAAAATGTCCATTCTGCCAATGGTGCTATACAGATTCAGCGCCATCCCCGTCAAGATTGCAATGCCATCCTTTACAGACACAGAAAAAGCAATTCCAAATTCATTTGGAGCAAGAAGAAACCCACAATAGCTAAAAAAAAAAAATACTAAGCAAGAAGAAGAAACGGGTGGTTCCGCTGCAGCAGGTCGAGAACTGTCCCACAGCGCTGCGTGACAAGGACAGCGCGGAGCTGGGATCCAGAGAGGGACGACGAGCAATGGAACGGAGCAGAAGACCCCGAGACAAACCCGCAACATCTGATGTTTGACAAAGGGGACAAAACATTACACGGAGGGGACACGGCCACCCACAAACGCTGCTGGACACGCTGGACAGCCCCCTGCAGAAAGCTGAAATCAGACCCCAATCCCCACCTTGCACAGAAATCAAGTCAGAATGGATCAGGGAACTAGGACTGAGACCAGCCACCTGCAACTGCTAGGAGAAACGCTATGAGCAACGCTGCAGCGCGCGGGAGTGGCACCGACG
>PVKS010042662.1:0-15305 GCA_004027875.1 Aplodontia rufa | reverse complement strand
ACGGGTGAACTCCCTATAAAAAGGGCAAACCTAGCTGCCTATTCTGCTCTGTCCCCTTCTCCCACTCTGGGGGAAGTCTAGTCTTTTTCCCTATGCTTTACCTTTTTTTTTTCAGGGCTGAGGACTGAACTCTCGGGGGCCTTGGGCATGCTAGGCAAACGCTCTGCCACTGAGCTAAATACCCAACCCCCCCATGCTTTACTTTCTATAAAATAAAGTCTGTCTACAACGCTCCCCCCCCCAAAAAAAAAAAAAAAACAGAACTCAAGTGAGAGAGCTGTGGTGGAAAGGTTAGAGCAGGGAGGCGTGACAGTTGTATGTACGCTTGTTCCTATTATATTGAGTACAGGGAGGGTCAGAGAGTAGGCCTAAGCTGGGAGGCTTGTCCCAAGATCAAAGAAACTAGGTAAGTGACAAGCAGTCCCAGAACCAGCAAGCCACAGGTCCATCCCCAGGTGTGGTTAAATTGTTTGTTATTGGGCATTTTTTTAATCTCTTATCTTATTTAAGTTTACTTAAAAACATTTGGATATCTATCCAAAATCACAACTCAACAAGAGTAAGTCAAAAGAACAACATCCTAAGTCACCACTGTGATTTTCCTGCTGCCAAAAAGAGGATTCACAAAAGAACACCCATTTAAAGTTTTTTTGATGTAGTTGGTGGTGGTGGTTGGTTGGTTTTGGTGGGGGAGGAGGGAATGAACCCAGGGGTGCTGAACTACTGAATCACATCCCCAGTTCTTTTCTTTTCTTTTAAAGAGAGAGGGAGGGTGAGAGAGAAGTGAGAATCAACTTTATTTTTTCATCTGGTCTTTGTTTCACATACACTTAGTTGTGTATGTGGTGCTGGGGTTGGAACCCAGGTCCTTGTGCATGCCAGGCAAGCAAGCACTACAACTGCTGAGCCACCACTCCAGCCTTTTCCTGTTACTTTGTTTATTTTACAGATGAGGAAACTGAGTCTCTATAGAGGTTAAACAATTTGTCTTAGACCTCACAGCTTAGAGAGATGGGCTCCAAGACCTGGTCCATTATTCCAGTATCAGCTTCTTTGGTCTCGCCATAAGAATTAGGATGAGGGGGGCTGGAGCCGTGGCTTGGCGGTTACAGCGTTTGCCCCACTGGTTCAAACCCCAGCACCCATGTACACAACTAAGTGTCAGAGCAACAAAAGCCATGTGAAAAACTCAATAAAAAATTGATTCTCTCTCTCTCTCTCTCTCTCTCTCTCTCACTGTCCTTCCCTCTTAAAAAAAATAAAGAATTAGGATGAGGGGCTGGAGTGGTGGTTCAGCAGTTACTGTGCTTGCCTTGCATGAGCGAGTACGAGGGTTCAAACCCCAGCACCACGTACACAATGAAGTATCCGAGCAACGAAAGTCCATGAAAAACTAAATAAAATTGATTCGATCTTTCTCTCTCTCTCACTGTCCCTCTCTCTTTCTTTAAAAAAAAAAAAAAAAAAAGAATTAGAATGATAGGTGCTGGAGCGGTGGCTCAGGGGTAGAGCCCTTGCCTGGCATGCACAAAGACCTGGGTGTTAACCCAGTACTACATAGACAACTAAGTGTTGGAAAAACATAAACCAGATAAAAAATTGATTTTCTCAAAAACAAAAGAAGAATTAGGTAATAAAGTGGGTCATCCATTGTTTTATTATTTTTTTGCTTTATGTACAAAGTGCTCTACCACTGGGCTACACAGCCACAGAGAAATGTTTGTGTTGTGATCAATTTTATTAAGATAACATTTACTGGGACTGGAGCGGTGGCTCGGTGGTTACGGCACTTGCCTGGCATGCGCAAGTACACAGGTTCAAACCCCAGCACCCACGTACACAACTAAGTGTCAGAGCAACGAATGCCATGTGAAAAACTCAATAAAAATTGATTCTCTGTCTCTTTCTCTCACTGTCCTTCTCTCTTAAAAAAAAAAAAAAAAAAAAAAAAAAAAAAGAGGGCTGGAGCGGTGGCTCAGCGGTTTCGGCGCTTGCCTGGCAAGCACAAGGACCCGGGTTCAAACCCCAGCACCACGTACACAACTGATTGTTGGAGCAACTAAGGCCATGTGAAAAACTAAATAAAGTTGTTTCTCTCTTTCTCTGTCCCTTTCTCTTTAAAAAAAAAAAAAAAGATATCATTTATATCTTTTTTGCAATAAGATGCACCCACTTTAAGTTCATAGTTCATTGAAGTCCCCTCTGTTTTTGGTACTGGAGATTGAACCCAGGAGCACACAAATGCTCTACCACTGAGCTACATCTCAAGCCCTTTTTATTTTTATTTTAAGATGATGTGTCGATAAGTTGCCCAGGTTGCCCTCAAACTTGTGATCTTCCTGCTTCAGCCTCCATAGTAACTGGGATTACAGACATGTACCGTAATGCCTGGCCATAATTCAATGAGGTTTGTTTGTCTGTTTGTTTAGAGAGAGAGCCAAGCACAGTAATCCCAGCAACTCAGGAGGCTGAGGCAGGAGGATTGCAAATTCAAGGCCAGCCTCAGTAACTTAGGCCCTAAGCAATTTAGCCAGACTCTATCTCAAAATAAAAAGGGTAAGGGATGTGGCTTAGTGGTTAAACCCCCCTGGTTTTAATCCCCAGTACCAAATAAACAAATGAATGGAATCAATTTTCTGTTTCTCCGACAACAAGTTGTGTATGTAGTGCTTGTGTTCAAACCACAGTCCTCATGCACTCCAGGCAAGCACTCTACCTCTGAACCACCACTCCAGCTCCTTCAATGAGTTTTGACAAGTGGATCTACTTATATAATCACTACTACCACAATCAAATTGTAAAACATCTCCATCTTCCCTTAAAAGTTCCATCTTGCTCCTTTCTAGATAATTTCTCACTGTTCCACCAGATGCCATTGATCAGCTTTCTGCCACTATAGCGTACTTATTTTTAAATTTTTTAAAAAAATTTAAAGAGAAAGGGACAGTGAGAGAGAGACAGAAAGAGAGAATCAACTTTTATTTAGTTTTTCATGTGGCTCTCACTGCTCCAACACTTCAATGTGCACGTGGTGCTGGGGTTCAAACCCTGGTCCTCATGTATGCCAGGCAAGTGCCATAACCGCTAAGCCACCACTCCACCCCTATAGCTTACATATTTTAGGTGGGCTTTTCTATTTGTTTGGCTAATTGTTTGTTTGTTTGGTTGGTTGGAGTGAGATAGAATCAATTTCATTTATTTTTTCATCTGGCCTTTTTTTCTTAGACACTTTGTTACATACATGGTGCTAGGGTTCAAACCTGTATCCTCACGCATGCCAGGCAAGTGCTCTAACTGCTGAGTCACTACTCCAGCTGTGTTGTTGGTCTTTTAAAATATTTTGAATTTTGCTGTTGTGCTTTTTCTGTGGTTTTTAATACAAAATACCATTTTTTAAAGATTGAAAACAATTTCTGCAAAAGGCCACGTAGTTAAATACATATGCAAGTTCAATTCATACATACACACGCAGCCTGTTGTGGCACATGTGTGCAATGCATGTTAATATGTCATGAGTTCAGTCTGCAGGCGCTTCCCAAATACTTACAGTGTGTCGGGTCTTATGACCTAAAAGATTGTTAAGGGCTAGAAGTAGGATAACTGTTAGATTTAATTTCACATTTATCAGAGAAGGTTCCCTGGCCTGGGTGAGGCATCTTTTTTTGGCAGGAGGGCACTGTTAATTGGAGCCAGGGGTGCTTTACCACTGAGCTACATCCCCAACCCTTTTTATTTTTTATTTTGACACAGGGTCTTAGGGCTTCAATAAGTTGCTGAGGCTAACCTCAAACTTGTGATCCTCCTGCCTTAGCCTCCTGAGCTTCTGGGATTACAGGTGTGCACCACCACACCCACCGTGATGCATCTTTTGAAATGTCTCCTAGGCTAAGAGATAGAAAAAGAATAAGGGCTGGAGCAGTGGCTTGGCGGTTACTGTGCTTACCTGGCATGCATGAGTACGCCAGTTCAAACCCTAGCACCACGTACGCAACAAAGTCTCGGAGCAACGAAAGCCATGTGAAGAACTAAATAAAATTGATTCCCTCTCTCTCTCTCTCTCTCTCTCTTTCTCACTGTCCCTCTCTCTAAAAAAATAAAATAAAATAATAGTGTGAAGTTGCTCAGTTCTGAGGCAGTGCCCTGAAACCATTACTTCCGGGCATGTCCTCAAATGTCTCTAAATGGACTGGGACAAGGGTTTGGCTGTTAGAGAATCACCTCGCAGTTTACAGTTGAGGAAGGGAGAAGAGAGCTTAGAGGGCTGGGGTACATGCCAACATTGGCTGAACTGGATTCCATATCTGAGAGGAGCAACCTTGAGGGCTTGGCCAAGGAGACCACTGGAAATACAGCATGGAGCAGGGTGGTGGGAAGAACGAAAGCCAGCTTCAGAGGGCACCTGGCCCAGGTAGTGGCACTTAGTGTTTTCAGTTGCTATAACTGAGTACCACAGACTGGGTAATTTATAAATAATAAAGTTTATTTAGCTATGGTTCTGGAGGGTGGGAAGTCCAAAGTAAGGGCTTTCAGTCTGGTGGGAGTGTTCTGCACGGATCTGAGGCAGCATAGGGCATCACACAGTGAGAGAGGTATATATGGAAGAATGTAATGCTAGGACCACTTTTGAGATTATCCATTAATCTGTGAATGATTACTCCATCCACAAAGGCAGAATCCTCAGGACCTAAAGTTCTTACCTGCTTCAACCTCTCTTTTTTTTTTTTTGGTTCTGAGACTCGAACCCAGGGGCCCTAAACCACTGAATCACATTCCCAGTCCTTTTCACTTTTTATTTTGAGACAGAGTCTTGCTAAGTAGCTTAGGGCCTTGCAAAATTGCTGAAGCTGGTCTCAAACTTGTGATTCTCCTGACTCAGCCTTCCAAGCCTCTGGGATTTTAGGCATGTACCACTGTGTACCAGCAGTCCTGTTTCTTTTAAAAGAGAGAGAGGAAGAGAATCAATTTTATTTACTTTTTCATCTGGTTTTTGTTTCTCTGACATTTCATTGTGTATGTGGTGCTGGGGTTTGCCAAAAACAATAGCGACTTTTTTCCAGACAGCTAAAATCTGATGTCTCTCAAATTTTATTCAAATTAAAGAACTGAAAACCATTTGATGTGCAAAGGATTTACCTGTTCCTTCTCTCCGTGGGGAACACCAACAGTAAGTAATTCTGGTGATCTCTTCAACAGACTCCCTGGAGATTTTTACACCCCTTTGTTCCCCCAGCAGTGCACCGCAGGGTGGGGGTTTGCTGGGTTTTCACCATCATGCTGGTGAGTGGTGAACTTCTGTAAGAGCAATGGAGGTGGAAAGGGGATCTACTGTTTACTTCTGGGTACCTTCCACGCTGGGCATGTTTAGAAGAGAGCCCAAGGAAGCCGAGGCTCTAGAAACCAATTCCTTTAAAACTGTTTTGTGCCCTGTGCCCCTTGGGAAATCCTTTCACATCCCTCAAGGATGTGTGAACCCCTGTTTGAGGACCTCTGACCAGAGGATGCTCTTGTTTCCCATCGAGACAAATGGGGTCACCTGGCCTACCGTCTTGGCCTGGGGTGGAGGAAGAGTTCAGGCTGGGTAGAGACACACCGTGGGCAGGGCTTTAACATTCAGTGAGTAAAGGGATGATGGTAATGGGGAGGGGAGGCTTTTGAGAACTGGGGCCATTTAAGCAGATTTAGACACATCCAAAAGAGAACCAAACAGGAGGAAAAAGAGATTTCCAACTAGCAGAGAGAAGTTCTGAGTGGGCCTTTGGCCTCCTTTCCTTCAGCATATTTCAACCAGGACCAACAATGCACAGGCCCTCTGCCAAGAGGTGGTAAGCAAGAGACACTCACCCCTGTCTGCCAAGAAAGAGAGGCAGAGAGACAACTGGCAAAGGAGGAGTGTTGGGGAAGGCAGCTATGCCAGAGGGAACAAAACCCCAATATCAAATACTGAAAAGTTGGGAGGGGTGTGGTGCATTCTAGGAACAGCCTTAGATCAGCACATCCAGGTCACCGAGTGAAAAGTACAGATGGAGTTTAATTGGGATGAGGCAAAAAACATCTGGGGGTTTAATTTTTTGGGCTGTACTATTAAATTTTATACGTATATAATTTTTTAAGAGAGAGGGTCAGTGAGAGAGAGAGAGAGAGAGAAAGAATCAACTTTATGTAGTTTTTCATATTTTCATTGCTCCATACTTAGTTGTGTACGTGGTGCTGCAGTTTGAACCCTCTTACTCGCACATGCCAGGCAATCACTGTAACCGCTGAACCACCAGCGGTTACATATATATGTAACCCCCATATATAAAAATTAAATTTAAAAAATGAACCTTACCCAGGTGCAGTGGCACATCTCTATAATTCCACCTGCTCAGGAGGCTGAGGCAGGAAGGCTGATCACAAGTTTGAGGCCAACTTGGCCTCAAAGAAAACACTGTCCTCAAAAAAAAAAAAAAAAAAAAAGGCTGGGGATGAGGCTGGAGAGGTGGCTGAGCAGTAGAGTGTTTGCTTGGCATGCATGAGGACCTGGGTTCAAGCCACTAAGTGTTGAAAAAATAAAAATCAGATGAAAAAATAAATTTGACTCTCTCTTTCTCTATGTATAAAACACATATATGTATGTATTTATATATGTGTATGTGTGTGTATATATATTTATAGATGTAGTTTAGTGGTAAAACACTGGCCTAGCATGTATGAGACCTTGGGTTCAACCCCTAGTACCACAAACATATGCACAAAATCCTAAATCTCCCATAGACACTTCAACTCCAGGAAGCAAAAACTCTTACTTCTTAAGTGCAGGGTGTGTTGTGATTTTCTTCCAAAGAGTACAGCATAGAAAGTGGGGAGAAATAACTTCATAGTGGAAAGAACTGAAAAACATTATCTTGGTCAGGTGATCAGAGCCAATATCAACAATGATAAGTCATGTTGCCAATATGTACCCTTGATATGATGTGACGATAATGGTACTTTACCTCCCCCATATCCATAAATAATTCAAGTCAAAACATGAAAAAAAATCAGAGAAATTCCAATAAGGAGTATCCTACAAAATACACGCTCAGTCAAGATCATGGAAGGCCTGGGTTTGATCCCTAGCAGTGAAAAAAAAAGATCATCAAGGTCATCAAAAATAAGGAACATCTGTTAGGCACAATGGTGCACGCCTAAAATTCTAGCAATTGGGAAGGATGATGCAGAAAGATCACAACAAGTTCAAGGCCAGCCTGGATTACTTAGACCCTGTCTCAAATAAAAAAATATAAAATAAAAAGTAAAATAGCTTGGGATGTAACTCAATGGTAGAGCACTTGCCTACTATGTGTGAGACCCTGGCTTCCAGGTTCCATCTCCAGTACTAAAAACAACAACAACAACAACAAAAACAAACGAACCAAGGAAAATCTGAAAAACCACCACAATCAAGAGGAGAATAAGCAGATATGACATCTAAGTATAAGGTGATGTCCTGGATGGGATTCTGAATCAGAAAAGGAACACTGGGTAAAAACTAAGGAAATCTGAATAAAGTATCAAGTTCAGTTAATGATAACATATCTCTATTAGTTTATTAATTTTAATGTAAGTAACATACTAACGTAAGATATTCATAAGGGAAACTGTATGTGAGTTATATGGGAACTCTGTGCTTTTTTCTTAACTTTCTGTTAATCTAAAACCATTTAAAAAAATATATGGCTGGGAGAGTATCTTAAAATTGAGTAGTAGAGCACTTGCCCACCATGTGTTTAATCCCTAGCATAGAAACCAAGCAAACATTTGGGTGTGGTGGCACATGCCTGTAATCCCAGCAGTTTGGGAGACTCAGCAAGGAGGAACACAAGTTCAAAGCCAGTCTCGGCAATTTAGTGAAGCTTTAAGCAACTTAGACCCTAACTCAAGAGAAAAAATAAAAAAGACTGTGGATGTGGCTCAGTGATTAAGTGCCTCTGAGTTCAATTCCTGTTGCAGGAAAAAAAAATGCAAGCAGGAGGGAAGAAAGGAAATATAGTTTTTGCTTTTTGTTTTAAGAAAGAGAAAGAGAGGGGGCTAGAGCAGTGGCTCAGCGGTTACAGTGCTTGCCTGGCATGCACGAGTACATGAGTTCAAACCCCAGCACCACATACAAAATGAAATGTCCGAGGAATGAAAGTCACATGAAAAGCTAAATAAAAGTTACTTCTCTCTCTCTCTCAGTGTCCCCTCTTTTTTAGAGAGAGAGGGAGAGAGAAAGAATCACTTGTATTTATTTTTCCATCTGGGTTTGTTTCTCCTACACTCAATTGTGTATGTGGTGGTGGGATTTGAACCTGATCCTTGCACAAGCCAAGCAAGTGCTCCAACCACTGAGCCACCACTCCAGCCCCAGAAATTTAGTATTTAATTAAATCATTTTAATTACTCCTTTTGGTCTGGGTCTGAATTTGGTCAACATCTATAACTACTAGTTAACTTGCATTGAGCATTTTCCTTTCCTTTTTTTTTTCTCCTTTTTTTTAAGTATGGGGAATTGAACCCAGGGACACTCTACCACTGAACTGCATCCCCAGTCTCCCTAAGTTGCCAAGGCTAGTCTTGAACTTAGGACCCTCTTGCCTCAGCCTCTGTACTATGCAACTTCTCTCAGCTGCATTGAGCACCTCCTAGGTAAAGACACAGCATTGATTGTATAATCCCCTATTGTACTCACAGTGCTATGAAGATGAATTTACTAATTTTACAAATGTAGAAATGAGGAAAGAGTTCATTCATGCACTTGTTTAACAATAAATATTTACTAGTAAGTTGGTGACTTCCCTGGAAGGGTTTACCCATGGCTTTGGGGCTTCCCCAGTAAGTGTCCTGCAGGTGTCATGGGCAACTGTCTAAGCTGAGTTCAGTCATGTAACCTCCACCCCACTCTACCCAGTTCCTCCCTTGGTGTCAATGCCATCATCTGCCAGGTCTTCCCAAGAGTCACCCTGCACTCTTCCTTCACCCCCACCTCTAACTCGCCCCTAAATCCATTGGTCTACTCTTACAAAAGTCTTCCTTAACTTTCCATCTTACTCTTTCCCCCAGTTGGAACCTCCCAGCTTCTCCTCTGCCTCTGCCTCAGGTCTGATCCCTCCTGAGGTGAACTCTACCCCAGCCACCACCAATCTTTCTAGAGCCCACATCAGATGATTTCATCCCCCAAAAAAACCTTTTGATGGTACATTCAATGGCTTCCACAACCTGGCCCCTCCCATCCAATTTTACTACCCAGCTCCCTAGTATTCCAGCTTTTTTTTTTAAATAAGCATTTTTTTTAAAGGAGAAGAACAGTGTGAGAGAGAGAGAGAGAGAGAGAGAGAGACAGAGAATCCATTTTTATTGAGTTTTTCACATGGCCTTCATTGCTCTGACACTTAATTATGTATGCGGGTGCTGGGGTTTGAACCCTTGTACTCGTGCATGCAGCTTAACCACCGAGCCACCGCTCCAGCCCCATATTCCAGCTTTTTACTCCCAAACATTACCCCCACATTTTTGGTTTACATGATGCCTTTCCCTTTTTGCTTTGGAGATAATACAAATACTTAAATTGTAGCTCAGATGCAACTGCTTTCATACACAAATTCTCTTGTCTTGCTGGCCCAGCTATCAACCCTTACCTGTCTTTTGGCAACTACCATACTAACTCTTCGGACTAGAGACCAGTGGACCCACATCTGTAGTGGTGTGTTCCCTAAGGCAACTATGTAGCCCCATGCTCAGAAACGTCTGAGTTATTTCCTACAATCAACTTGTTATAGATCAAAGCAAAATGCCCATACCTCATTATTGGGTGCCCCCAAGTGGCCAGAATAGGAAAAGTCATAGCAGTTCTGAGGGATTCAGAGAGGCTTCACAGAGAAGATGAATTGAAGAAGTACTCAGGTTGAAGCCACATTTAGAGTTTATTGAGCACATGTTCTATGCTGGACATTACACTACAGCGACGAGCTTTCACCTACATCACCTCATTTACTCCTCAAATAGACTTAGTGAGGAGGCATTCTATTTCTGTAGAGAAGGCAACTCAGGTTAAGAGCATGAGCTGTGTAGTATCATAGCTAAGTGGCTGGACAGGGAAAAGAAAGCAGGTCTCTGGTTCTTACCCGCTAGGTACAGCCAAAGGATTGAAGGCTAAGCATGCAGGGGTTGGCTGGCTACAGCAGGAGAATGTATGGATCTATGTTAAGCAGAGTCCACCTAGGCTTTACCCCATTTACCCCAGAGAGCTGGAGGCCCACAGGGCAGGATGCTGGGGGCAGAGAGGAGGTGGCCAGAAGCACTCTGTGTCCCCGAGACAATCTTACAGGTATGCTGGCCTCCAGCTGCAGATGGGCTCCATGCAGCAAGGAAATCCCCAGATGGCAGGTGATCTGTGGTAAAGCCTTATGCATGAGGTAGAGCAGCTCCCTGCCTGGGACCACTTTTCCCCAACATGGAAACTTGTTGCCTATCACCCAGCTTTGACACTTCCCTCCAATCTGAGCCTCCTTGCAGAAAGTGGTACACAACCACAGGTTTGGGTAGGAAAAGCAGGACCCTGCTGTAGTGGGAAGTACACTAGAGAGTGAACCCTGTCAATTCCTCCAGAGCCTGTATACTGCCAGGCCCAGACAGCTTGTGGTGGGGACTACTGCGCATGAGTAGCATGACCACATAAGGCATGGTGCAAACGTGCATGCCTTTGAGAGTGAAAGGATGCTGTTCATTTTTTTTTTTTTTTAAGTAAAGGCAGCGGTGACCCTGGCTGAAAGCCTTCCACTTTAGCAAGGTAGGCTCCATGGGCCCCAGAAGAAGACAGACTTCATCTAGGTCAACCTAGGCATATGGGAGAGAGAAACTCAAATGCAGTGGCACTTGAGTTCGCAGACTTCTTTGCATTTGACCGGTGGCTGTCACCTTCCCCACCTACTGCCATTTGTCCCTTATTCCTGCTATGCTTTGCAGGTATTTTTTCCATGCTCCCACAGCCCTGTGGCCACGTCACCGGCAAAGCTCCATGAGGGCAGAGACCTTGGTTTGTTTTGTTCTCTGCCATATCATCAGAGCCTGAGGTGGTACCTGGCAGAGAGTGGATGTTCATTTGTGGAACGTGAGACCTTATACATAAATCCATCAATAACCTTGCTACTATTAATGATCTATTTATTGATTCACTGTCCCTACCGAGACAGGGTCTTGCTAAGTTGTCGCTTAAACTTGTCAAGGCTGGGCTCGAACTTGAGATTCTCCTGCTTCAGCCTCCCAAGTAATTGGGATCACAGGTGTGAGCCACCGCGCCTGGCTCTGCCTGTACCTGGTGAGGGTGGGTCGAGAGACCGATTAGGATGAGGATCGGGAGATCCTCCAGATTACCTAGGGCAGCGGGCTGTTTAGAGAGGCTGAGCAAACCATCCTAGGAGGGGAAGCCTGGGCTTGAAAGCTGCGAAACCGCGCGGCTGGAACTGGACTTCGCCGGGTGTGTGAGGAATCGGCTGAGAAAGCAGGGACTTCCCCCTAGTGTCGAGGCCCGGAACTGCAGCAGGGGCCTGGAGGGCGGGGCTTGCGTCGGCAGGGCACGCCCACCAGCCAGCTGCACCGCCGCCACCCGAAGCCCACCTGGCCCTGGCCCCGCCCCGCCCTAGCAGGCCTTGGGGCGCCTGCGGGCTGTGCGAACCCGGAAGTTACGCCATAGGCGCGCGCCAGGGGAGCGGGAGTCAGCTGAGCTGAGCAGCCGGGCGAGGTTGGTTGGGATCAGCTAAGGGGAGCTTGTGATCTCTTGGGTGCCGAGTGGGGTGCAAGATCGCTCCAGATTCAAGGGGGAGGGCTCCCCGACCTTCTTTCTCTGTAAGGCGAGAGCGAGAAGGTCTTCAGGACTTTGCAAAGGAGGCGGCGGTGGTCGGTTCCCAGCGTTTGCCAGAGTCTCGTGAATTGCAGCTTCCATTCCGGGGCGACGGGGGTCCCTGGGGGCAGCCCAGTGGTGATCTCCGCGTTCCGGACGGAGGACCCGGAGGTCGGGCACCATGGCGTCCATCCTGGATGAATACGAGGACTCGCTGTCGCGCTCCGCCGTCTTGCAACCCGGCTGCCCTAGCGTGGCCATCCCCCACTCTGGTAAGGAAGAGAGCGGCGCCGATGCCACCTGCGGGGGACGAGCGGGGAGGGCGACTCCAAGAGCTCGAGGTCATCTCCGGGACTTGCGTTTTGCGGTTCCTGATTTTCCTCAGCCTCTCTTCGCTCCCAGCTGGGTGGTGGAAGTTTGAAAAAGCCACAAAAGACTCGTGATCTAGGGCCTGCCACTGGGGTCCTTTCTAAAGGGGGAACTGGGGGTTGAATTAAGGAAGTACTTGCCTACAGGGCCGCAGTTGGGCAGTTGGGAGAACCAAGAATAGTACATTTCCTGATACCTGATTCTGTGCTTTCCTACCAGTCCCCTTGTGGGTGTGGAGTAGGTGATGAAATTTGTGGAAGAGGAATGTTGTAGAAGGAGGGATGGTTCTAAAGGGAATTTTGTCACTGATCAGGAAAAAATGGAGATGAAAATTCTTGGCCGTGGCTAGAGCTGGATTCAGGGTAAATTTAGGTAGAAAGTGGTAAAGAGCTGGCAGAATGCTGGAATATTTTGAGTAATTGCCGAGTGAGAAAGCAGCTGCAGTTTGTTAACCCTAGTGATCA
The DNA here is from genome assembly GCA_004027875.1 of Aplodontia rufa. Taxonomy (NCBI): domain Eukaryota; kingdom Metazoa; phylum Chordata; class Mammalia; order Rodentia; family Aplodontiidae; genus Aplodontia; species Aplodontia rufa. The sequence continues at coordinate 2,636 of PVKS010042662.1, read as the reverse complement.
GAGCAGTTCCCCAGGGCTCCCTCTGGCTTCAGTCTTTTATATTCAGGGAGGAAGGTAGATAATGGAGCTGAATACTTAAGCTAAGCTGGGGTTAGGGGGCCAAAGACTGATAAAGGAGAATACCCAGATCAACTCTATACCAGATTCACACGCTCCTCCCTTCCCATTACCACTGGAACCAAGTACATCCTGCTGTAACAATATCTGGGATTCAAAGAATCAATCCCTCCCTGCTGTCATAAATGTGGGAAGAACCTAAGACCCTTAGAACAAACTACTTGATTTCAAACTATTTGTTAATCAAGGTCCTGGGGGTAGGAACATGCTGGGAAAGTGTCATGTAGCACTGTTGTTTCTTCTTGTTTTTTGTTTTTTGTTTTTTTTTTAAGAGAGTGAAAAGAATCAACTTTATCTGTGTTTTAATCTGGGTTTTGTTTTTCTGGCACTTAGTTGTGTATGTGGTGTAGAGTTTGAACACAGGTCTTTGTGCATGCCAGGCAAACTCTATAACCACCGCTCCAGCTCCAAAGGTGCGTTTGTTTGTTTGTTTGTTTTTTGCCTCCCTCTGTCTCTTCCATAACTAATCTTTTCTGCCCTTCTCACCTGTAGGGTATGTAAATGCCCAGCTGGAGAAGGAAGTGCCCATCTTCACAAAGCAGCGAATTGACTTTACTCCCTCAGAGCGAATCACCAGTCTTGTTGTCTCCTGCAGTCAGCTCTGCATGAGCCTGGGCAAGGATACACTGCTCCGGTAATCAAGGGCCCAAAAGATTTAGGAATAGGGAGTGGGAGGGAATTTGGAGACTATTAGCTGGGTCCTTTCTTTCACTCTGGGCAAAAGAAGCAGTGCATTTGGAATTTTCAGGAAGTATTCTGTTCCTTCCTGAAGAGAAACAATATAGTATAGTATTTAAGAATTAGAGACATTGCTGGGTGCTGTGGCACACGCCTGCAATCCCAGTGACTTGGGAGCCTGAGACAGGAGGATTGCAAGTTCAAAGTCAGCCTCCACAGCTTAGGGAGACCCTAAGCAATTTAGCAAGATGCTGTCTCAAAATAATATATAAAAAAGAACTTGGAATGTGTCTCAGTGGTTAAATGCCCCTAGGTTCCCTGATACCAAAAAAAAAAAAAAAAAAAAGAATCAGACAGACATAGATTCAGTTGTGCCACTTACTAGCTATGGTATTTTTTTGGGAGGGTGGGGGACCAATACTAGAGGTCAAACCCAGGGGCACACAATCATTGAGCTACAAACCCATCCACCCATTTTTGTTTTTTTATTTATTTATTTTTAAAATATGGAGAGAGAGAAAGAATCAATTTTATTTATTTATTTATTTTTATTTATTTTTTCATCTGGTTGTTTCTCTGACACTTGGATGTGTACGTAGTGCTGGGGTTTGAACCTGGGTCCTGTGCATGCCAGGCAAACGCTGTACCGCTAAGCTACCATTCCAGCCCCCCTTTTTATTTTTTATTTAATGGATTAATTATTTATTTATTTTTAAAGAGAGAGGGACAGTGAGAGAGACAGAGAAAGAGAGAGTCAACTTTATTTAGTTTTTCACATGGCCTTCATTGCTCCAACACTTAGTTGTGTACGTGGTGCTGGGGTTTGAACTCGGGTCCTCATGCACGCCAGGCAAGCACCGAAACTGCTGAGCCACCGCTCCAGCCCCTAATTATTTATTTTTAAGAGAGACAGAATCAATTTTATTTAGTTTTTCATGTGGCTTTCATTGCTTGGATACTTTGTTGTGTATGTGGTGCTGGGGTTTGAACCCATGTCCCTGCACATGCAAACAAGCACTGAAACCACTGTACCACCGCTCCAGCCTCCGTTTTTATTTTTTATATTGAGATATGGTCTTTCTAAGTTGCCTGGGTTGAACTCCAGCTTGTAATCTTTATGCCTCAACCTCCCTAATAGCTGTTCCCCACTGTGCCTAGTTCCAGCTATGGAACCTTGAACAAAGTCATCTAATCTCTCTAAACATTGTCCTTCATCTGTTAAAGAGAGTCCCAGCTCACAAGTTGATTACACTGATCATTATTGAAACTTTCTAGAGTACTGAAGTTTGATTCCATGCTACAAACAATAAAAAATAATGAGAATATTGAAAGAATATTTAGTAAATTTCTGTTCTTGGTCTAAAGGGAGACATTTTTACTCAAAGTAGAAAAATCCATAAGCTACAAGAAAAAAGACACGTAAACAGATCTATCTATCTAGGTATTTATCTTTGACTATATAATAATTGCTATTATGGTCAGGAATGGTGGTGCATGCCTGTAATCCCAGCTACTAGGGAGGCTGAGGCAGGAGGATCACTAATTCAAGACCAGCCTCAGCAACTTAGCAAGAAGACCCTGTCTCAAAATAAAAAGGACTGGGGATGTAGCTCAGTGGTAGAGTACCCTGGTTCAATCCCTAGTAACCAAAAAAAGAAAAACATTGCTGTTATGACACAAAATAAAAACACGCTATAAATAATCTGGTCAAGGGGCTGGAGTTGTGGCTTGGCAGTTATGGCACTTGCCTAGCATGTGCAAGTACACGGGTTCAAACCCCAGCACCCATGTACACAGCTAAGTGTCAGAGCAACGAGAGCCTTGTGAAAACCTCATAAAAA
>PVKS010042661.1:0-15306 GCA_004027875.1 Aplodontia rufa | reverse complement strand
CATACCTGTACAAAAATGTAAATATTTAATCCCAATGTCAAATAGTTTGAAGATTAACAAGGGATGATAGGAAGGGAGGAGAAGGGGAAATGTTGGAACTGAGATAAATCAAGGTACATTCTAAGCAGTTATAAATGTTACTGTTTATACTATAGCCATACATACATAAAATGTTCTTCATAGGAATAAGAATTATGTCACTGGGTTTTTAGGAACAATATAGGACCCAGAAGAAAGGCAAGGGATCAGGGGACAGGAGGAGGGAGGTAGAGGGATGTGTGTGGGGGGATATTGAACAAATTGTATTGCTGATTTGTGTGCATCTAGGAATACATGACAACTAATCCCATCATTATGTTAAACTATAATGCACTAATAAAAAAAATATATATATATATTTAAAAATTTGCCAGCCTGGAGTTCACCCAAATGTGTCCTTCAACCCATGAAGAGACTTCTATGGATGAAACTCAAATGTATTTTGTTGAGTGAAAGTAGTACCTATTGATACTATAATCTATAAAGGAACAAATTGGGAAACTGGACTTAACTAAAGTTTCTGTATTTTTAAAGACACTCTTTTAAAATTTTTTTTCTTTTTTTATTAGATGATAGAGTTACAATTGAGGGGGAAACATTATCAAACATTCAAGAACAAATGTGTATATACTTAGTTATCCAGGGCTAATGCCATGTCATGGATGCCCAGCTTGGATTCCCCATGTTGCTGTTTCCCCCAGAAGAACCCCTGAGTTAAATGGATATCTTGTGGGGGTCAGAGAACACCTTCTGAGATGATTCCCCTATATTTGCATCCTCCAGTCTCTTAGGTGATTTTCCTAAGCCCTCCCCCAACCCTGTCCCCCAGCCTAGGCCTCAAAGTATCCTAGGGAGTCATCTCCCTGTTGTGTTGAGAATTATACAGTTTGAAGTTATTGTTACCTTAGCCGTCTAACATACTGCTTCCCCATGTATTCTAGCTTCCAAGATGAGAGAAACCATTCGGCCTTGAGTCTCTGAGATTGGGATACTTAAGACACTCTTAATTGAAGGCGAAAAGACATGAATGAGGAGAAAGATTTGCAAATCACAATCTGGCAGAGGAATGATACTCAGAAAATACAAAGAAATGTGAACCTCAACAATAACAAAAAAGCTTGACAATTAATGACAAAGGGCAAAATCTTTGCACGTAGAAAATGTTTGACTTCATTAGTCATTAGTAAAAATAAATTCATGATGAGATCTCACTGCACGCCTATTTAGAATAGCTTTAAAATATAAACCAGCAATATCAGGTGCTGACAAGGGTATTGGGCAAAGAGAATTCTCATACACTGCTAATGGGAATGTGACATGGTATAGTTCCTCCAGGAAAGAGTTTGGTATTTTCTTATTATGTTAAACATATATTTTTCCATGGGATTCAGTAATCCTACTCATAGATAGTTACCCAAGACAGATGAAAAGCATAAGTTTGTATAAAGACTTGTATATGAATAGTAACATTATTAAAAATTTGCTAGCCCGGAGTCCACCCACATGTGTCCTTCGGCCCACAAATGAACATTTAGGGACGAATCTCAGATGCGTGTCATTGGTGAAAGAAATCAAATCCCAAAGTCTACATTTTGTGTGATGCCAGTGCTGTGGTATTCTGGAAAATGCAGAACGATAAACACAGTAAACAGAACAAGGCTTGCCAGGGGTTGGGGCTGGGTTGGAGCATTAATTGCAGAAGGAAAACATGAGAGAAATTTTTAGAATGCAGTAGGGACTGTCCTTGTCATGCCTGTGGTAGTGGATATGCATTCTTTTTTTTTTTTTTTTTTAAGAGAGAGGGACAGTGAGAGAGAAAGAGAGAAACAATTTTTATTTAGTTTTTCACATGGCTTTCATTGCTCTGAGACTTCGCTGTGTACGTGGTGCTGGGGTTTGAACCCACATTCTTGCACATGCCAGGCAAGCACTGTAACCACCGAGCCACCGCTCCAGCCCTGTGGATATGCATTCTTCAAAACCCATTAAACAGTATACCACAGAAAGAGTGCAATTTTCTCTAAGGCGAATAAAAATGTTTTAGAAACAAATCTCTCATCTGATTGGAAATATAAAAATAGTCAACCTTTTTCTGCGTTACCATAGGGTGTTATCATATTTCAGAATTGGGCCAGTAAGTACTTTGTAATGTTCTGTGTAGCATCCAGAGGTGGATTCTATCACTGCTTGGATGTTCAGAGCTAATGATTGTGCTTTATTTTTTGTGTATGATTTATTTTAAATGTCTAGTTTCTCTCAATACGAAACCTTCTGGCAGGGTTTTTATTTTAGCATCAAATTCCAAGTCACTTCTTCGGAAAGGTCCCCCCTCCTCCTTATGACCTTAATTTTTTTAGCTGATGTTTTTCTTTGCATCTCATTTTTCATCAACCACTGTTTTTAGTTTCTTTCAGCTCCACTCTGCACTGTCCCTGGATTTTAAAGCCATGTGATTGACTTTTGAGCGCTGGCACTTGGGGGAGGTGGAAGCAGCTTGGGGGCAGGAGGCAGATGGCAGTGTGGGTGGGATGCAATGACTCATTTGTTTCATGTGTTGATTTTTTTATGTAGAAATATTAAGGACCCCAAAAGAAAAGTCTTTATTTATACTCAAGAGTCTTCAACTCATTTGTAGCTTTGGGGGAAAAATAAAAACAAGTTTTGAAGCTTCTTTGACCTGTCTTCCCCTTTCATAGCATCAGTAAATCTTGTGTCTTTCACCTCCATTACACAATACGTTTCTGCTTTATTGAATGTAAATTCTAATTTCATATTCATTAGATAAATCAGATTCTGCATTAAATAGCTTCTTAAAGAGTGCACTTTTAGAAAGAAGACCAATAGAGAAAAGGGAAGGTGGAGGGGAAGGAATGGGGTAATACTGGAGAAAGAACTCTACCCAATTATGGTGTCAATGTATGAATATACCACATTGAATCCCGCTTTTATAAACATATGCATATATGTATAAAATTATAATGTACTAATAATAATCAAAGGGAGGTCAGTAGAGCACAGCAAGCAGATCGGGGGAGGGAGGAGGGGAAGTAAAGGGAAGGTACTGGGGAATGAGGTGGTGGAAATGTGTTATGTACAGGTACACATAAGGCAAGATGAATCCCACTCTTTTTTTGTTTTTGTTTTTTGATACTAGAGATTGAATCCAGATGGACTTTATTACTGAGCCATATCCCCAGCCCTTTTTATTTTTCATTTTGAGACAGGGTCTTGCCAAATTGCTTAGGGCCTTGCTAAAGTTGCTGAGGCTGGCCTTGACCTTGAGATCTTCCTACCTCAGACTCTTGAGCGGCTGGGATTGTAGGCAGGTGCCTGCCATGCCTGGCATGAATCCCACTCTTGAGTATAATTATAATGCACCAATAAAAATTTTAAAAAGTCTTTTAAAGACTTCATAACTAAGTTCATGTAATTTATATGATTTCCTTTATGATTTTATTTATTTTTTTTAAAGAAAGAGAGGGACAGTGAGAGAGGATCAACTTCAGTTTTTCATGTGACTTTTGTTGCTGTGACACTTTGTTGTGTACATGATGCTGGGGTTCAAACCCGCATCCTTGTGCATTCCAGGCAAGTACCATAACCTCTGAGCCACCACTGCAGCTCTCTTTATGATTTTATATCTAATATTCTTTATAGCTAATTTTAAAAACTGCATTCTTTTTGATGTTGCTGTGCTTTGGTTTCACATTCAGTTGCATAGGTCTTGAATGTTCTTTTTATACGTTGGTTGGTTTCTAAATCATAAAAGGAATCACTGTTCATAATTGTAGGAAATAAGAAAAATGAAGAGAAAATAATGAATTATGAATTAGCATGGATTATGCTTTATTGTACAAGTTTTCAGATTTTTAAATTTACATGAATAATACATAGAATGTATACCTTATAATGTATGCATTATATTTTAATGTACGTGCTATAAGTTATAATCTATATACTATATTTTTAATTTCTTAATAGCTTCAATTTACCCCCCATTTCTACATATTCTTCTACTTCATAGTTTTTGCTGGTTACATGACATGCCATTACTGGAAATTACCATCATGTGTGTGTATCTATATGTGTGCATGTGATTATTATATATAAATGTATATACACACATATATTGCCATTTTCTGTTGATATATTGACATTTTTCTTTATTTTATTATAAATATGGTATTTCAGTGAATAAACAGGTAAATCTGCCCACATCTATAAGAGTTTCCTCAAGGTAAATTCCTAGAAATGGAATTATTGGGTTAGAATATACAATTAAGAAAAAAAAAGAAAGAGATAGAGGACCAGGGAGAGAGAGAAAGAGAGAATCAATTTTATTTAGTTTTTCATGTGGCTTTTGTTGCGCTGACACTTTGTTGTGTATGTGGTGCTGGGATTCAAACCCACATCCTCATGCATGCCAGGCAAGCACCGCAACCACTGAGGCACCTCTCCAGCCCCCAAGTATACATAAGTTTAAGAATATAAGTCTTGGGACTGGAGCAGTGGCTCAGTGGTTTCAGTGCTAGCCTGGCAAGCACGAGGACCTGGGTTCAAACCCCAGCACCACATATGCAACTGAGTGTTGGAGCAACTAAAGCCATGTGAAAAACTAAATAAAGTTGTTTCTCTCTTTCTCTGTCTCTCTCACTGTCCCTCTCTCTTAAAAAAAAAAAAAAGAATGTAAGTCTTCTAAAAGTTTAGACTTTCCCACATCACATAAGTGTTTTTTCTCCACATTTCCATTGGCTGTTAAAATATCTTTGCCCCTTTTAGGCAAAGAAATTGGCCCTTTATGGTTAGTTTAATGTGCATTTATTAGAAGAGAGATGGAGGGTATTTTTCATGTATTTACCAATTTAAGATTTTGTGAATATGTGTGCTTATGGTTGTAGTCTAATGTTTTTATAATTGCTTGTTTGATTTGAACTGACCAGAAAGAGATTATTTATAAAAATATTAATCTTTTATCTGTAAAGTATTGCACATATCTTTAATAAACTTATTACATGTTAACATTTTCATTGTAATTGTGAATGGGTTCTGTTTTACAATTATGTTTTCCAAATACTTATTGTGATTGCAAAGGAAGTTATTGGTTTTCATAATAATTTTATATCTTGATACTTCACTAAATTTTATTATTATTTCTAATAGTTATCCAGCCTAATTGTTTTATTTTGTTTTGCTTTATTTTGGCTTCGTTTTGGTTGACAGCATAACATCTGTAAGTAACAATAATTGTGTGTTTTATTTTCTAGAAATGTACCTTTTTACTTCCTAAAAATTTTATCGTATTGACAGATTTTCAGAAAGTCCTTATGTAATGCTGGGAATGGTTGACAGATTCCTGATTTTCATGGGCATACCTATAAGCACAGAGTGGTTTCTGGTGAAATATGTCTTGTCCTTCATGCAAGCAAAGCATATGCTCTATCAGTGTTGCATCCCTAGCCTGTTTTGTGACGCTTTTTCATGGAAAAATGGATTTTGCATTTTAATGAATGTGTTGGAACATATATGGAGATGCTTGTGATTTTTAAAAATTGTGGTATCCTTGCATTACCAAAGTGAATTTTAAACTCATAATCTAAGCTTCTTACAGTGTAACACTTGGTACATTTGTTAGTTTTTCTTTCATATTTTTGTTTATATCTGTCAGTGAGTGAGAGCAATCTGAATTTCATTTTTGTGACATCATTGTCAAATTGCAAGATAAGGTTTCTATTTGCTTGATAGTGGTCATGTTGGACCGTTGGAAGAATTTCTATCTGTGGTTTTATTTCCCTTCTTAGTTACGATTCTCTATACCTTCACTCTTTTTTATTTCTTGATTATACTTTCCAAATACTTAATAGATATAAAGTAGTTAATTCTACAGCCGAGCTCTGGATTAACTAATAAATTTGCCTCCTGTGTTTTTAAATCTCACTTTGTAGTTGTTATTGCTGTATTCTGTTTACAGATTTTCTTTCGTTTATAGCTGTAATTACCTTGTTTTAATGTTGAAATTTAACAAGGGACATTATTAACTCTTTACTTGCCACTATTGCAGGTTTTCCTTAGTTTGCAGTAATTACATGATTTCCTTCTTGTTTAAAAAAGTGCAGGTTTGTTGAATTTTGTAAAGCCACTTCCGGTAGAACTGCAAATTCAAAATTCAGTGGTAAACGAAGAGGGAAAATCCCTGGCATTTCCTCATTTCCTCTTTTGAGTACTAAGTTACTGCAACCCAAATGTGCTTATTTGGCATGATTCAGGTGACATCTTTTGGGGACTTTGTTTTCTGCCTGCAGATATTGCTGTGGTGGAGATGAGCGATGCCTTCCGGCAGCCGTCCTTGTTTTACCACCTCGGGGTGCGAGAAAGCTTCAGCATGGCCAACAACATCATCCTCTACTGTGATACTAACTCGGACTCTCTGCAGTCCCTCAAGGTACTGCCCTTGGTTCCTGGGTATTTCTTTTCAGCACCAGCTTGCAGGGATACCTCTCTGTCATCCAAAACATTTTTCAGTCACTTATGTTTGTGACAAGATGTTTTTACCAGCATGATAATTAGCCACCACGTACTAGTTAAGTTGTGAAGTTTACCTAGAATTCATTGTAGACGTTTGGTGGTTCCTGAGAAGGAAAAATGTCATGTTCAGTTCTGAGTTCCAGGTGGAGTACATTCAGGAGACTGTTGATGGAGAGTCACTGGTCCTCACCATGGAGGAAGAAAAGCAGATCATTTAAGAAATGTCAGGCCTCATGCCTGACCTTTAGGGACTTCCTTGTTCCCATGTGACTCCAACTAAAAATATGTTTCCTACCTGAAAGTGCTCTGAGTAGAAATGCACACAACATTGTCATCCTCGTTCACTGGGTGTCACTTCAATTAAGATGGGAGGTGGGCAAGCGAAACTTTGTATTTTGTTTACAAAACGCCACCTGTCCCTTTGGCATTCTTTCCATTAATAGGAACTTGCCTGGTAGAAACAATTTCTACCGTCCAGAAGAATTGGAGAATAAAAGCGTGTTTTGTCTACAGAATTCAGCCTATCCCAATGTCATTTTCTTTACTAATAGGAACATACCTGATGTAGAGGCATTCCCTCCATCCAGCATGGTTGTGGAACATGCTTTTACAAGGCCAAGCGGTTTTACATGGTGGGATTCTTTAAAAAGGCTCTTATAGTTCAGTGAAAGTCATGCTGAGCCTGATCTCATGCATTTCCTTTGTGAAATTTCCACATAGCTTTACCTGGCCCTTTCTCATCTCTGTCTTCTTGTTCCCAAATCAGAGCCAACCTTGGGACATGGAGTCAAGAACATATTTTTAATGGCTTAGCAATTGTTATGTGAAGATCTCCAACCCCAAATCCTTGCAACATATGTGTATATATATTTTTTTAAATAAAAAGAGAGGGACAGTGAGAGAGACAGAGAAAGAGAGAAACAACTTTATTTAGTTTTTCACATGGCCTTAGTTGCTCCAACACTTAGTTGTTGTACATGGTGCTGGGGTTTGAACCCGGGTCCTCATGCTTGCCAGGCAAGCGCCGAAACCACTGAGCCACCGCTCCAGCCCTGCAAAATATATTTTTATGTGGAGTATCTAAAGCATGCGTTGCCTTCTCTGTTAATCCTGTGGTGTTTCACTGAGCAAATATATTTACTGCCTGCTGGACATTGTGCTTCGGATTGCTAGGCATGATGCTTTCCAGAACACTGGGATGGAGAGATTGTGCCTACTCAGTCTAAATCTACTTTTCCACCTGTTTATATAGATAGGAAGATTGGGGCTGCCTCTCCCTGACTGCAAAGTCTGTTCCCCTTAACCACCAAGTTTTATTGTCTGTTGCAGTTGCCCCTCTGTATCCATGAATTCTGCACTTGTAACCAACAATGGATAGAAAATTTTTTTAAAAATTACATCTGTATTGAATGTATACAGACTTTCCCCCTGGTCATTATTCCCTAAACAATGCAGAGTAACAATTATTTGCATATATTTACATTGTATTAGTTATGAGAACTAATCTAGGTTTGATTGAAAGGGTATGGGAGGATGGATGTAGGTTATGGAGATACTGTGCCCGTTTATATAAGTATGACTTAAACATCTACATATTTGGTATCCTCAGGCTGTCCTGGAACCAGTTCCCAGTGGATAGCAAGGACTGTTCTGGTTAAAACTATATCAGACATTCCTGCCAAGTGTGTTCATTTAGAAAAACACATTGACTACACATCTTCACTTGTCCCATGCAAAGTGTATTTTTTTCTTTTAAAACCCCTTCCATTAACTTAGGCATTTGCCATTTTCTTTCTTAGATTATTTCTAGCCAGGTAGCATCTGGGGTCTGGTATGGGAAATATTTTCTGCAAGTCTACCAAATTCCTTTGAGCCTCAGAAGGTCCTGTACTACTGTGAAAAGTTTTTGTGTTTAATTTGATTTATTTGTGTTGCATCTGGCTGCCGGTATAACTGTTATCCTTAGCATTTGCCAACAGAAAGAAAAACTGCAGTGAAATAAGAACAAGAGACGTTTTAAATAATACATGATGCAAAGAAGAGGCAGATACGACAAAATGAAGCATTTCCCGCTTTTCACAGGGGCAGAGACAGAATTAGAATGCTATTCTTGTCACATATCTAGCTTCACTTAGGTTGATTCTTTGGACTTCAAAGAAAGTACAGCTGCACCAATTTTATTTTCATCAGCTTTTTGTTGAAGACAGCAGTTTCTCTTTGGGAGTGGATTCTCAGGGAAAAAAAATCATAGAAAAAATCCTTTTAAATTTAAGCTACTTGAAAAATAATGTATGGGAACTATAAAGGTACTTAAAATCTATATCTGAATTGTCATTTGAAAGGATATTTAGAATCTAATCATGTTTGTGATAAAATTTGTAGCTATCAGTTTTAAACTATAAGTCCCATTTCATTGTATTAAGAATGAAATATTTTAACTATTTTTATCTCAAGAAAAGATCATGATTGCATTTTGAGAGAGGGAAGTCCATTTTTTCCCTTACCATTGTAACAACATATATTTTTATAGCTTTTCTTTAAATAAATTACAGGAACTTCTTATTGTACCTATTGAGAGATTCTGCCAAGATTTAACATTTGCTTGAAAAGAAGAAATGCTAGTAACAACTCTTTCCTGATTTACTCCATGCATTTGAAAATGATCAGACTTCCACTTGGCCCGTCTCAGTAAATAGGAGAGTGGGTCTGGACGCTATTGGCCAGTGAGCTGTAGTGCAGATGCCTAAAATATAGCTAAGGTCAGAAAGTACTTGGGGGAGATGAGTGGCTGCTGGGTAGAGTGAGGAAGTTTTTCTAATGTATCACTTAGAGGCCAAGGGAACTTCCTCTCCTTCCTCTCTGAAAGTTAGATAATTGGGTCTGCTGAAGAAAGTGACAGTAAACAGCATAACAGGTGAAAAGTCGTACAGGTTTATTAACATGCAAGCACATAGGAATCACATAGAGTATAAAATCTCAAAGAAGGTTGAAGTGTAAATATCTTTCGAGGAGAGAGGGAAGTGGAGAAGATAGGCAATTTTAGAAGAAGGTAAATAAATGATTTTTAGGGGGATGAATGGGCCGAAAGAACAGACAGAAGCTTGGGTCAGAGTGTACCTGGGCTTGGAGTGTGATGTCGGCTCGGGTCTTGCTTCTGCTAGTTCATCTTCTGGAAGATCTGGCACTTAGGTGGATAAGGGAACATCAGAGGACGCCCCTCCTGCAATTAGGGAGGGAAAAAGGATTGAAAAGCAGTGTGTTCCTAGAAGGTCGGAGAGACTTTGGTTCTGCGTTTTTTGTTCAAAGTGCTAAGTGTATCAAAGTGCCACACTTTGGGGGATCATTTTCTGAGCCCCAGTAACCATTTCTTCTGTCACCAGAAATTCCTTTATGGCAAGAGCTCACAGCTCCAATCCTTGTGATCCAGAAATTCTTTATGACGAGAGCTCACAGCTGCAATCCTTATGGTCCTTTTAACCTACCCTTTCTTTAACCCCTGGTCTAGATTCTGGGTCACCCCGTCTCATTTTAAACCATGCTGCTTATCATGAAACAAAACACAGTCGAACAGTGAACTGTCCCTGCACACCCTCTTCAATAGTCAACAGGTAGAAGCTCTGAAAAACAGATGGCAAGGCTGTAAAGAGTGGGAAGCAAACACTTCTAGGGAGAGAGCATATCACTACTAACGTTTGAAGAGCAGCTTGGCAATATCCAATAATGTCAGGCAAACTTGTCACCAAGTCTAAGCAATTTTGAGCTTAGATATACACTGTTAAAAAAAAGTTGTCTCATGTGTATGAGGAAAAGTAACAAAGAATCTTTATACAACATTGTAATAAACCCTCCCTTCAAAATAGATGGTAAATATTAGGAAAATGAATGAATACTTGGGTCCAAGCCAGGCACAGGGGCATATACCTGTAATCCCAGCTACTCAGGAGGCCAAGTCAAGAGGATTGCAAGTTCAATGCAAGACTCAGCAACTTGAAAAGCTGTGCTTCAAAATAAAAAGGGGGTGGGGATGTAGCTCAGTGTTAGAGGGCCTCTAGGTTCAATTTCTCGTACCACTAAAACAAACAAAACCAAAACCTTTTGGTATAGTCATTTAATTGAATAATATAGAGCAGTTAAGATAAATCAGCTAAAGCTTCACATATCGATGTCATTGTGTCTCAAAAAATAATGTTGAGGGGAAAAACAGATTATATGTATACAGTATCAATACCAGCTACACAGAAAGTAATCACGTTTAAGACGATGCTATTATACACATTTGTGTTATAAAGGGATAGAAGTGTGTACAGAAATTATGCATTCAGAATATTTACCTCTTTGGGTATAGGAGTGTACTAGAGTTGGAGGGGAAGATAGGAGTCTTCAACTATAACTGTATGTAATACTATGGGAATTTTTTTTTTTTTTTTTTTTTTACAACGCTGAATTTAAATCCAGGCCTTCCTCATGCTAGGCAGGCCGTCTGTCACTGAGCCACATCCCCAGCCCTTTCAGTTTATTTTGAGACAGTCTCCCTATGTTACCCAGGCTGACCTTGGACTTGTGATATTTCTGCCTCAGTCTCCTGAGTAGCTGGCATTATGGGGCAGGTGCCACTATGTCCAGGTGTAATATTCTAAATCTAGGTGGTAGACATGTAGTTGTTCACTAACTTTTATACTTTTTACATACTTAAAATATATTTCATAACTACCTTTTTAAATAAAAAGGTTGCTGTATTCTTATGTATTCTGTATCCATCAAGATCATTTAACATACATTTTGGGCATTTGAACCCCAAAATGTTTTTTGTTTCCTTTTACTGATGTTCTGGCTGTGGTTAGAAAGCCCAAGATGTATTTGGATCTTTCTTTACGCACTTAACTCAGCATTGTTCCCATTTTATCCATTGCATAAGAAATGAATCTCTGGAGATTGATACTCACATCAGCTAGTGGTGACTCAGCTTTCTGTGTTGAAATGTAATGATTCTGTTACATTATTCTTTATTCAAGAAATTTAGTTGTATTTCTCTCTTAAGCACGTTGCCTGAAAAGTGACTTTACAGATGGGATTTTCCTCAGTGGACTATCTTCTAGAGCAGTCTATTGACTGCTTACTCCTTCATTATCTCACTGAATATATTTCGTACATACATAATGCCTGACATCCTTCCTCTGCTTCAATGCGTGTGCTATTTTCTAGATTGGGATCTAACTAGTATCTCACTAGAAATTAGCACTAGAAATCTTCTAACACAGGTGCAAACCAAAATTTATAGCACCATCACTCATTTACCCTTTGAAAAATCAGCAGTTTTTGTTGAATGCTACGGCACTTCCTCGAAACATTAAAAATAGATTTACCATATGACCCAACAGTTACACTTCTTAATATGCAGTCTCAAGGGAATTCAAAGCAGGATCTGAAAAAGATATTTACCCACCCATGTTCATTAGTGACATTATTTACAACAGCCAAAAGGTGGAAGCAACTCAGATGTCCATTGACAGATGAATGGATGAGCAAAATGTGGTGTGTACAAAAAATGGAATATTATTCAGCTGTGACAAGGAAGGAGATTCTGAAGCGAGCTACAGCACGGGTGAACCCCTTGAGAAATGCCACAGTTGCTCCTTCAAGCGGTTCCATGGTATCTGGGCCCATATCTTCAGAAGCAGAGGACCCTGATTTCTGTTAGAGCTTGTGTATGTGAAGTAGGACAGTTCTTCTAGTACTCGTTCATGTCCACTTGAAGCAAATGGTGATTGTTTTGAAAAATGTGATGATGGCCATGATGTAAATTTTGATATTTATACCAGGTTGAAGTAAATCAGTGAGGCTATCAAGGTAGTTTTTGTTATAAATACTTCAAATTGAATTCTTCCCGATATTTGGCACTCTACTCAGATTCTAGAATGTTCTTTTTTCTCTTTTATTTAAGAGAGAGGGACAGGGATGGAGTGGTTGCTCAGCAGTTATGGCGCTTGCCTGGTGTGCATGAGGACATGGGTTCAAATCCCAGCACCACATATACAGTGAAGTGTCAGAGCAATGAAAGCCACATGAAAAACTAAATAAAATTGATTCTCTCTTTCTCTCTCAGTGCCCCTCTCTCTTTAAAAAAAAAAAAAAAAAGATACCCAGTCTGTGCTGGATATGTTACAGCATTAGAAAAGGGGGGCTGGAGCAGTGACTCAGCGGTTACGGTGCTTGCCCAGCATGTGTGAGTACACGGGTTCAAACCCCAGGACCACGTACGCAACTAGGTGTCAGAGCAATGAAAGCCATGTGGAAAACTCAATAAAAATTGATTCTGTCTCTCTCTCTCTCTCTCTCTCACTGTCCTTCTCTCTTTTGAAAAAAGAAAAGGAGGGAGAGAGAGAAAATCAATTTTTATTTAATGTTTTCATTTTTTGGCTTTCGTTGCTGAGACACTTCCTTGTGTACGTGGTGCTGGGGTTTGAACCTGTGTCCCTGCACATGCGAGGTAAGTGCTGAAACTGCCGAGCCACAGCTCCAGCCCTCCAGAGTTCTTATACCCCTAGAAACCTATTTCTTTCTTTTTTATCTTACAACACTGCTTTCTTTCCCCAAAGTTTTACCTTCCTTGCCACGGTAACTAACTGAGATTTGAATTTCAGCATTTACTTAAGTAGTGCATGGCATTAATTTGTAACGATTTATGACTCTGATTTTAACAATGGATTTTTGCAGGATTATTTTTGGCACCTTATACAGTACCAAGTTATTCAGTGGTATGAAGTACAAAGTTGGTAAATGTTTAAAAATAAAGTCATTTGAAACTATGATCCTCTAAAGGAGTCTTAACAATTTGTGAACTGGAATCATTGACCTGGCCCCTTTCAGTTGGACTGCCTCTGGACACCCTGAGACTCTTGCTTCCTTTATTACCACGTGTTGATTTAGATTCAACCTTTTTTTTTTCTTTTTAACAAGAAAGAGAGAGAGAGGAGAGAGAGAAAATCAACTTTATTTAGTTTTTCATGTTGCCTTTGTTGCTCCGTTGTGTACATGGTGCTGGGGTTTGAACCCATGTCCTCATGCATGCCAGGCAAGCACCATAACCACTGAGCCATCGCTCCAGCCCCTCATCATTTGTTTTTAAATTGGCCCTGTGTCCTCTCCCAGGTTCCACACTTCATCCCGTATACTTGTTGTTATTCCACAGGAAGCTTTCATGGTTGTTGAGAGAGGAAAACTGTCATGTTCCTTTATTTTACTTATTTCAGAAATGGTCAGACTTTCATCTGAACTGTAATCATTCCATCTCAAATGGGGAAGAAATAGCAAATTTGGGGGAGGAGAAGGTAAATAATACATATAGTGCTGCTTTATGGAGATCTTCTCCAGGGATCTTGAATTCACAAACCAGATGAATGATTTCTTTAGCAGGTGTTGTCTTCTCTGTAGGTAGAATCCCTGAGGGGATGGAAATGCTTGAGACTGGAGACTCCAGTTTTCTTTAACATCAGTTAGCAATATTACCTCCTTCAGGCATTATCAGT
Source organism: Aplodontia rufa (assembly GCA_004027875.1). Taxonomy (NCBI): domain Eukaryota; kingdom Metazoa; phylum Chordata; class Mammalia; order Rodentia; family Aplodontiidae; genus Aplodontia; species Aplodontia rufa. The sequence continues at coordinate 1,219 of PVKS010042661.1, read as the reverse complement.
GGACTGAATAAAAGCATGCCCTTGCTTTCCTTCCTAATTCTCTTTAACCTCCTGTTCCTACCAGAGCCTCCCGCAGTTTCCAGCCTCTCATTACCAATTTGTCAAAAGGAGAGGAAAATCTGTAACACACAGGAAATGGAAGGCACCATCATATCGCTGGCTTGACACCAGCTGTAGTCTCCTGTATAGGGACTGTCATTGTAGGCCAGTGAGTCTGAATACTTGAAAGAGCAGACAGGAGCCAGTTGGGGTGGCACATGCCTGTAATCCCAGAGGCTTGGGAGACTGAGGCAGGAGGATCGCAAGGTCAAAGCCAGCCTCAGCAACTTAGCAAGATCCTGTCTCTAAATAAAAGTACAAAAAAGGGCTGGGATGGGGCTGGAGTGGTGGCTCAGTGGCTGTGGCGCCTGCCTCGCATGTGCAAGTACTTGGGTTCAAACCCCAGCACCACATACAACAGCAAAGTGTCAGAGCAACGAAAGCCAAATGAAGAACTACATAAAATCGATTCTCTCTCTCTCTCTCTCACTGTCCTTCTCTCTTTAAAGAAAAAGCGGTGGGGGGGGGGGGACTGGACTGTGGCTCAGTGGTTAAAAATAAATAAATAAAAGCTGGCAGGAGCTCCTCTGCACATACCAGAAGCAGCTAGCCAAAGCCTTGCTGAATTCTTTTCCTTTTTGTTCATTATAGATAAATGCTGCTTTCTGTAGTGGTTGATATTCATGGAACTCCAAACTCCAACCCATCATCCTCTTTTAATCCTTTTAGATTGCAGTTTTAAAATTATCACCAAACTTTTACATCAAGTGTGATTTACTATGCATAAAATTATACCTGTAACTTTTTAACAGTACAGTTAAAAAAAGAGACAGGCATGTACTTGAATAGTATGATTCAATTAGATATTGTCAGCTGGTGACAAAGATATTAATTATTACAATAGCAACACAGTATAAAGGGATATTTGTGTTAAGAAGCTGTGTTAAATGCTGTATGTATAAAATGTCACCCATCAGCACCCAGTTCAAAGACATATGTGTACTTTCAGTAGCGTTCTCCCAATAAGATTTATTTAAATGTGAAACAAAATTAATAGGGAAGGAGAGAAGGAGAGTCTAGAATGTTTTCAGGAATTACTTTCCAGCTTTGGTATAAATTAATCTTATTTTCTTTTTAGCATGGGTTGTTTTAATGGACAGTTGCTCACATTCAAAAAAAA
>PVKS010042660.1:0-15307 GCA_004027875.1 Aplodontia rufa | reverse complement strand
AGCTTGAGCAAAATCTTAGAGGCAAGAAAAATGAGCTTTGGTGGATGCCAAACAGCTATTTGGGCTGGAATAATAGGTTCCTTAAAGAAAACAGTATAGTGGAAGAGAAAGTTGAAAAGTAGGCAGGAGATGCAATACCCTCATTTCCATTTCTCAGCTGTTTTCTAGGGCTCTGTGCTTAGAGCTGTATAAATACAAATACATTTCTAAAAATTGTATGAGTTAAAGCAATACCCAAAGAACAAAATCTCAGGTTAATGTGTACAATATGTGGCATTATAAAACAATCCTTCAGGATGTTCTACTTTAAATAGCTCCCTCTTTAGTCTCTGTGTTTATCGTGTAGGCCACCCAATGGAGCCAGTTGGAAATAAACTTGGACTAGAAAATTTTGCCAGAGTAGTTAAGTTCTCATTGGATCAGGCTGACCAGCTGTGTGATTTCAAACTCACTACTCTTCAGTTAAATGATGTAGTATGTATTTTTTGGATGTTTGGAAATGAAAGTCATTGATGAGATGATCTCATGTAGGAGCCCTTCATGTGACACACTCCACTAACCAGAAAGGGACCAGAATCTGTCTTTGCCACATTGTCTGTTTTTCTCTTGATTCTATCTTGGTCACTACCTTCATCTGTCATATTCATTTTAAAGCAAGACCTTGGAACTTTGCCTTTGAAATCAATATTCTTAGATGAATTTTGTGATGTTTTGGGTGAATGGCAGGCCACCAGAGATACGGGTGATTGCAAATGGCAGATGAAAAATAAGTTATTTATGTGGAACTTGGAAAGTCTGTTTATACTTACATTTGGCTATGGGTGAGTCTGTTTTTGAAATTCACTTGCAAACTAAATAATGAAGTCACACTGTAAAGGTCTTACTTGAGCTGCTGAGAGACTGGCCTGATTTCCTGCAACCTGCACCATGCTGAGCAGAAAATACAAACACTGCCTGTTGTCCAACCTAGTACTTATATAGCATCATCATAAGTGCTACTGACATGTCTAACTGAAATATTTTATTCTGCTGCTTACATCTATTTCCTCTTAGTTTTTCCTCAGTAAGTATGGAAAGGACCATAGTCAGAAGACTTAAAAGGGAAAGGTAGGAGAGTTGTGTATAGGGCAATACAGCAAAAGAAATATAAGCATAAAATGGAAGGATTAGAGTTCAATGACATAAACAAGTCTTTGGAAGACTGCATGAAATAAAGTGGTTGAAGCAAAACAAAGATAACATGACATTTAAAATTTATTGGTCAAACCAAACAGAAAAGTTCACAGAGAATGAGAAAAATAAGTTTCTCTGAGATTAAAAAAAATGGAATGGTTTATGTGTACCCAAAATGCATCACAAAAGGTTTCGAGGGCTTAAAGATGCTTAAAGAACTTGAAATGAGAGAATTTAAAAATTATTCTTGAAAAAAAGAATACTATTTTCCTCAACTGAATTTTAGAATTAAAAGGAGGAAGATATGAATCAGTGCAAATTGGATCCAAGGCAAACCTTTGGAGCTCTTCTTAGGTACTAAAATTAGAACTGGATCATTTCTAGGCTTTCCAAGACTCTGTTCTTGAAGAACAGGGTCTAATTTGAAATGATCCCCATTCAGTTAGCCACTGTGGATTCAAATCTCCTGAATATGTATATCCCTGTTTGGGGAAACTGTCTTTTTAACCATTAGTGCCTGTTGTTTTGTGTAATATAATGAGTTCTGTATGTTTAAACCAACTTCACCACCCATTTTAATCTGCCTGATGCTTCTCTCTGTTTAATTTCAGAAGTCTTCATCTCTACTGTATTAGGATTTGGTAAGTTCAGCTTACCTAGTTAATATCCATAATTATTTGACAAACTGATTCCTCATTTTTCTACCTTCATTTGTTCAGACTGGAGAGCCCAGGTCTGTAATCTGCCCTCATATGGCAGCTTCTCCAGCCCCATGAAGATAACAGCTAACTTTCTCAAATTGTATTATATCTTGTCTCCCATTGGACCCAGAATAAGTAGGTTGCAACCCAGGAGGAAAAGCACCTTGTATTCCCTGCACCATTTTGTTCATTTTAATGCCTTCTGGGTGGTTTATATGTCAGCGACTCTGTGTTTGGGGGGAAAATATACACTTAGGGACAAGCACAGTACTTCATGCACTTTTTTGGCTGGCAAGCCTGGAAGTCTACAGGGTTGTCTGTGGTATTTGTTCATTGGCAAAAGAATGCCAAGTGGTAGTGTTTATGCCTGGCACCATTTTTAAATTCATTAGTCTTGCATTTTATTTTTGTAGTAAACTTCTGGAATGGCAGCCTGCCAAGGCCCATTAACTAAAGTTTAGAAGAATTTGTGGTAGAGATTCCAGCTGTCTGTTACCTGTACAAATCCTGCCAGTTAGATGACTTTCACTAGGGCTACTTTATGAGGGTATAAAAACTTCTTAGCAAATTCAGCTTTTTATAAGGCACCGCACAGCCCCTATTTCAGGAAAACAGTCTGTACCAGGAAATATAAGGGAAAGGAAAGACTTTTAAGCTCTCTCTGGGGGTGCCTTTTAAACATATTAGCCATCTTGGCAGTTGGCACTAAGTGAGGGAGGCAGCCATGGTTTAGAAGGGATGGTTTTAACATCTGTGGTATGGGGAAATTAAGTGAGGCAGAATAGTTATAAATGTCCTTGTCCCAGGGTAGTTAGGTCAGGCATGTTTCTTCTAGCGTTGGTGCTGTTTCTGCCTGATACTGTAGGAGTGAATCAGTGGTACTAGGAGCTCTTAAGTCCATAGAGTAAAAATAGAACTGAGGGGAAAAATAGAGGCAGACTTTGAAGCCAGTAGGCAAATGTTCAGTTGAAGTAGCCAAGGTCACTTAAGTTGTAAATGTTTAGAAACATCACCTGAATCTTGCTTTCCTCTCTTCTTTGTTTCTTTCTGTTCTCATCCCTCTCAAGATCCCACTGAAAAACCAAAGCAACACGGAGTGAGAAAAAGATGGCTGACAGGAAGGAAAAATTTTCCAGTATTTTAGTTGCTTTCTCCTCTACTTCCACTCCAGCATTATTTGCTGCACATATAGTTTGAGCTCCAAAGGACCATGAGTTATATTTGCAAAAACAATGTCTTTAAATAATATTAAATGTTTTGGGGACATCAAAATGCTCACAGAAGCAGTTAAGTAGGTAAACATAGGGATAGTTTTGTTCTACAAGAAATCAACATTTTCATCCTTTAATGTTCCCCTGACATTTATATACCAAAGGAGAATATCTGAACTGCAGAGGAGAAAGTGTTTATGGGTACTTGAAATGGGAAACTACCCTTTTTTTCCTGTCATAGTTTTGACAAATCTTTGAGGAAAATCCAAAGATTTCAGTGTGCTTCTAGACATGTGATAAAAGCTAACCTCTTACCATGTTCAGGTTTCTTGGGCATTAAACAGGTCTGAAGCCAGTTTAAGGCCATACTGCTGTTTTACTTGGCATGCTTGTCAATTCCTTTAGAAGGGATTAAATGCATTTGCACCACTTTCATTGTTGTAAGGTGTTCTTTCTTCTTCCTTTATTAGAGAGAGGGACAGTGAGACAGAGAGAGAGAATGAATCAATTTTATTTAGTTTTTCAAGTGGCTTTTGTTGCTCCAACACTTCATTGTGTATGTGGTGCTGGGGTTTGAACCTGCATCCTTGTGTATGACAAGCAAGCACTGCAGCCGCTGAGCCACTGATCCAGCCCCAGGCTTTCTTTCTTAACATAAGATAATATGACTCTACTTCTTGTGTACTGCCACTATATATCACATAATCACTTCTTCCATCTCACTTTAGATGAGGTTCAAAGTATACGATCTCTTGGGCTGGAGAGGTGGCTCAGTGGTAGAGTGCTTGCCTGGCATGTGTGAGGACCTGGGTTCTCATTCCCAGGACCATATGCACAACTAAGTGGAGGAAAAACAAAAACCAGATGAAAAAATAAAATTAACTCTCTCACTCTCTCTTTAAGAAAAAGTGTATGATCTCTTACCTGGTGTTTTTAATCAAGGCTTTAACATTTTTCAAAGTTCTTTGGGTATATCAGTTTCTGGTGATGATTGTTAATATGTGTATGATGTCATCTGTAGGAAATAGATGGTATATTGAATAATGATTTATTGTGCAAGTTCTATGCGAGCTATATTATGTAGAGCAATGAAGCAATGTCTGTGATGTTGGTGGCGACAGATGAACATCTTGCTTGTGCTGAAGCAGTAGAGATAAGGAAAAGCTGGATCTGAGTGTGACAGATGTTGAGAAGAGAACTGATAGGACCTGGTGACTGAATGGATGAGGACGTGCAAAAGGGATGAATGAAAGGTTTTTTTTTTAACTTTCAGATCTATTAGTTATTGGGCAGAGAAGCATAATGTTGCCTTGAGACAAAATAGGGAAATCATTCAAAGCAATGAGGATTCTGGAGTGGTCACAACAGGAGGGAAGATGTTGAACTTGACTTTGATTGTATTAAATTTGCAATATCAGTGACCCATCTATGGGGAGATGTCCAAGAAAGTGTGAGAAATGTAGACCTAAAGCTCTGAACAGAGGTTGAGACTTATAGAAAAATGTAAAAGTTATCTAAATAAGGCATCATCATTGAAATGCAAGTAGGAAAGTTTGCCAAAGAAGAGTTCAGAAAAAAGATCTGGCAAAGCAATATTCAGAGAAACAGAATGAAGTCTTTGAGAGTATGTTGGCATGGAAGGTAGAATGATTGAAGAAGATTCAGGGTCAGATGTTAGGGGGGTAGAAAATGATGAAGGTGAGAAATGGACATGATGTGTAACAACTCTCAAATCATTGGTGACATTTGAGAATGAAACTTCATTAGAACAATGGCGGGAAAGTCACAGTGACTAGAATTGAGTGGAGTGTGTGTTGATTCCTCTATTACTGTATTTGGGAGTGAAGGGAAAGGAGGATGTGGTAGCTCGAGACAGGAGGGATATAGAGGTTAGGTGGAAAGAGGGGCAGGTAATCATAGGAAATCATGCCCAATACCTTCAGTTTTATCATAAAAATATCATTTGTTAGGAGAAGGATAAGATTGGGTCTGGGACTTGGGAAATTTGGGAAGAGTGAAAAGCAGGAAAGGTTTAGATTGGCTACCCTGGGAAATGACAGTAGTTGGCAAAGTATTAAAAAAAAGGCCTTGTTAAAGATCAGCTAGGGCTCAACTAAGGTGAAGCTATTTTGTGAATTTACACAATTGAAATGGAAAAACTGCAAGACTTTCTCCAGTAACCCTTGGCACTTACTGGAGACAAAAGTCATGGAATTGGGAATGGGAGCAGAGAAAGTAAATGATTTGGTAATTGGCAGAATGAGGATAGAGAAAAGTCATGGTGAGGACTTTTAGGGGACTACCAGGAGCATTGAACATTTGGAATAGGAAAAGTGTTACTTAGATCATGCATTTTATCACCATTCATCCCCTTTGCAGAAAATGAAATCAGTCATCCTTCCAAATGTGGCTTGAAAAAAAGAATTCCTCCCACCCCCTAACTTATTGCTCTTACAGTGATGGTTGGTACATCATCACTGAAAAAATCAGAGTTGGATTTTCACATGTGAGAACTTATTAAAGACACAGGAAATATAAAGTGGTTATTTCTGTAGTTGCCCATCATTCTTAGAACTATACCCCAAAAAAACAAATAAGAAGAAGAAGGAGAGGGAAGAAGGGGTTATGCTCCTTTTCCACCCCATAGAAAGTTCATGTTCCTATTCTGTGCTCTTTATTAAATTAGGCTGTGCCATTCAAGCTTAAAATGTGTTTGTGTTGCCATGGTTTGTGTCCATAGTTTTCCCTGAACCCTAACAGGTATATCTTAATGCAGAACTTTAAGAAAGATACATAAGAAGGGCTGGAAGGTGGCTCAGAGGTAGAGTACTTACCTGGCATGCAGGAGGACCCAGGTTCAGTTCCCAGTGCCACGCACACAGCTAAGTGTTGGAAAAACAAAAACCAGATAAAAAATAAAATTATTTATTTTTCTCTCTTAAAAAAAGAAAGGATATATAAAATCTGTTAGTTCTAGATGCTGTATGCAATTTGAAGCTATACTTGTGACATTTACTGTTCTTTACGAGGGTTGATTTTTGAAGTCATCCTTTGGTTCTTCCTAGGCACCATGGATCTTCTGATCTAACAAGACTATTTTGTGAGCAACACAAGAAGATATTAAATGTAGCCTATATTTTCCGAGACGTATAGTACTGTCTTCTTTATCACTAGGTATATACAGTTTCCTACCATGATATTTCCTCAAACCTTTTTTTTTCTTTTAATGCTGGGGTTGTAACCCAGGGCCTCACACATGCTAAGCAAGAACTCTACCACTGAGATATATCCCCAGCCCTTACTCTTCAAGTTTTGAGTGTGTGAAAGGAAAGGATGGAAATAAAGACAAAGAAAGATTGGTAGTGCTGAATACTGGCAGAAAACCTGAGCTCAGTGAAAGTTTTTAGGAAAATAAGGCCTAACTTCACCTCCATTCCACTGAGGATCTGTGATAGCTCTTTCTAGAGACATTTTTGGTTTCTTACCAATTCTCTCCCTCTTCTCTTTCTCTCTCTCCATTTCTCTCTCTCTCTCTCTCTGTGTGTTATTAAATCTCATCTGTTCTCCTTTAGTTATTAGTTGTAAAACCCTTTACAAAACCTCAAAAGAGTTTCTGGGCTTAAGTAGATACAGATGGGGAGGAGGGAAAATAAGCTGTGTTGGCAGCAACCCAAGAGAAAGCCTGAGTCAAAGAGTAAGTGCTGTCAGCAGAGAAGGGGAGGAAGCAAACCACTTCCTAGGGCCCATTGAATAGAAAATGAGGGTTGACTTGAGGGACTCTGGAAAAGACACAGGAGTGGGCGCCCTTTACAAATGGCACCTTCTCATGAGGTCTTCTCCTTTTCCTCCAGATGATACTCACCTTCCCTTTCTCTGGACTTTCTCTGTACCCTTTTAAATGGATCTATTCTTTTTTTTTAAAGAGAGAGAGGGACAGCGAGAGAGAGAGAGAGAGAGAGGAAGAAAGAGAGAATCAGTTTTATTTAGTTTTTCATGTGGCTTTCATTGTTCCCAACACTTCCTTGTGTATCTGGTGCTGGGGTTTGAACCCGCATCCTCACACATGCCAGGCAAGTGTGAAACCACTGAGCCACCGTGCCAGCCCTTGGGTCTACTTCTTTACTATCTAGCATTTTTATATTTTATCAGTTACAGACATGCTCTGCATAACTATGCTTTGACCAATAATGAACTACGTATACAAAGGTGGTACCATAAGATTACATTGCATAGTGACATCATAACCATCTTACTTTGTTTGAGTACACTCTATGATGTTCACACAGTGACAGAATTGCCTATTGGCGCATTTCTTAGGACTATCCCATCATTAAACAATTTGTGACTACAGTTGTAAGCATGCCTGATCTTCCCCGCTTAGACTTCGAGCTCCTCGAGGGAAGGCACACATTGTCCTCTAGCATCTATTCCAGTGCCTTCCCTAATGACTGCTTACTGTATTTTGACTGTATGAGCAAGTAAATGTAGGCTAGTATGTGCCACTTCCCCCACTGATTCCACAAGCATTTTTTAGCTCATCATTATGAGGATCGAGGAGGTTTTGAGATGGAGATCTGTCCTTTAGGAGTTGCTTCTCTTTTCCTTTTTCAGGAGCTGCTTTTCTAGGTAGACAGCAAAAACTGCTCCACCTGTTGGTTCCATAGGCCCTGTTCTGTTCTGTGCTTGCTGGTGACTTGTTCATTTGTTTTCTTCATTTCCCCCAGTTGCAATTTAAGCTAATATTCTCTTTGCTCTGCATACTTATCAATTCTCTTTCAGTCATTTAGATTCTGGGCCCAGTAATCCAATAATTCAATAGCTGCTTCGGTGAAGACTCATTGCCAAACCTGACAGTGACAGTAACAAATTCCTTCCTTGGAGCTACTCAGCCATTGCAAGCCACAAGGGAATCTTAGAGTAAATGATCTTATTCAGGCACTAAGTGATAGGCTAGGGGCCTCAGAGAGAATGGCTTGCTCTTTCCTTAGTAGATTCATCCCCAGAGCCTCACTTCCAGGTCATATTTACCTCTTCCCTTTTCTAGTCCTGGTGACCGACTCAAGAAGTTTTGAGGCCATAGCTTGACTTTAAAAAAAAACAACACACAGATTCTTTGAAAATGACTTGAACTTTTTCAAGAATACTGCCATAGCAGGTTAGTAGAGATATCTTTTAACTTGAAGAAGTTCCATTTCCTGTATTTGCTAAGACTATTATGAATGAGTTAATATGTTACTGTAGATTAAGATAATCTGGAAATATATCTGGGAAATCTATTTCAATTACCTTCTGGGTGCTTTTAGTAAAAATAATAAATTTCAAAGAATTAAGAGAGTCGTAAAAAGAAGTGTTATAAGAGGAGTATGCATCATTTCTCACCTTCAAAATTGAATATTCACTGTGGAATTATGTACTGTCAGGGTCACGGCATTGCTTGTGGGCATTAATAGCTGCCATAGGTAACTGCTGAAGGAGGTGAAGGGGACCATTTCCCATAACACAGACATTAAAGCTTGCAATTTACTGAAAATCCCCTAAATAAATAGCGACTTAATGTTCAACTGTGCACTAAGAGGGATGCTGCTTCATATTTACAATTTGCATATGGATACACTGTTGAAACTTGTATTTGCATGTATAAGGTATTGATTTTGGTTAATGGAACATGAGGTCATTTCTCTTTAGTTTCTCTGGATTTAAGTATCATTCTCTTTCTCCCTATTGCTTACAGAGAGGAAGGCAGAAAAATAGCTTCAGATGATTGTATCTGGAAATACTACATCCAGTGGTCTGTTCTTATTTCAATTTTTCATAGTTGTATTGTCTATGTACCTTAGTAATCTCAGTAGCTGGATACTGCTTAAAACTAGAAATTTGCATGACAAGTAATAGTTGCTTTACAGAGCGGCTTAAGTGAGTCTAAAATGCCTAAGACGTCCCTATAGCACTGTCTATTAAAACCAGAGAGGCCCACTGCGCCTAGCTCATGTGAAGTGGCTTGGTTGAGCTTGTTGGTATACAATGCAGTGAATTGCCTGGCGCTCCTAATTGTGCTTAAGATTTAATGCCCAAAATGGTGCTAGGGCTTAATTAGATGTGGGCTGCAGGTTTTTGTAGTTATCAGCTTGGTTGCTTACCAATTACAACATGTAAGAAAAAGATGAAAAAGGCACTCCATTTTACTGAGACAACAGAATCAACTGATTTACAACTGCCTCATTTTTAAGTAAGCAAACTTTGTTTAGATTTTTGGTGTGGCAACCGAAAGCCACACCAATTTTCTCTTCTATCAGTTCATTTTCCTGTGTGAAATGTTTCTTATCTTTTTCCTTCTGATTTGATTCAATAGGAACATATGCAGCTTATTATAGACCAGGTACCCCATGGAGAGAATTGCTTGTGACTTTCCAATACAGAATCACAATATTTATATGCATCTGTTTTAAGAAAAATTGCAAAAGTAATTTATTTTGCAAAATGCCATCTACAATTGAGTGTTAATTACTTTTTGTTGTTGCTAATATGTAGAAAAATAAGAGTAACTATTATTGCTTCCCAATTCCAAAACCACACAGTGTGATGTTAGACCATTTAGAAGTTATGTTTGCTGTGATAGTCTTAAATTTTTAACTTATATATAGAGAAAACATTAACATTAAGATATCTTTTTATTTTGTGTGAGATTTAAATAAAAAGACATCCCACAGATAACTGTAATTGAATTTTGTTGAAGGGAGATAACTTGTAAGTAGGGCAATAACTGGACATGTTAAATTAAAAACAGAAAATAATAATACATTCAAAGTACTAATGTTTAAAACAAAGTTTATAGCATGCACATCACAATTTCAACTCAGGAAGAACAAGGACATCTTTTTACTATTGGCAAGTTGTAATCTATATAAAATGCCAGGTGACTTTCCATAAGCTATTTAAATGTAAGGGAAATTCAGTTGTTGAAGATCCAAAATTAACACTTGTCATTTCAGTTCCATTTCATTCATAGTTTGTGAGTTGTGTTTCATACTCATGTTTGAATGTGAAACTTTCTTGCTTCATGAATAAATGTTAACAGCAATTAAAATGCCAGATCAAGTGTTGATAAATTGTAGCACACTTTTCCATAAAAATTCACCACAACTTCAGAATTGTAATCCCAAGAAAAAAAATATTATTAAATCAGGAAACCAAGCCAATATTTCAGTTTCACTTAGGTTCCAGGCAGACAAGCCTGCCCGAGATGTGAGCATTGACTGTTCACAGAGATTAGGGATAGGGCTCAACAGTGATGTAGCCAGGTGGACAGGATAGGCCCTGGGAGCTGCAGCTGTTTGTATCTCCTCACCACCATGATATGCCAACAGCTGGAGAACAAATTTGGTAAAAATTCCCAGGAGTTATCATCGGTGAATGTGAGCCTTCCAGGAACACATACCAAATAACAGCCTACTTTCCTAATTCTATTATGGGAAATTTTTTCAGAGCCAATCCCTGTGAAATGGGATCAGGAATGGTTTGAGTCAAAACCGTGAAGTGCCTGCAATTTGGGTTTCATGCCCTGTAACCTTCACTTCATCTGTCATCCCTTATCCTTTCTCTTTTTCAGGTGCCCAGTGTCCTATGTCTTTAAAATACAACCCCAACTGTCATTTTCTCTACCCTGTCCCCCCTCCTCCACATCAACACCCTACTGCACCCTTTCCAGAAAATGTCCTGTGATGAAGGTTTGGAATCTGTGGCCCTACCCTTCTCTCCCTCTACTTTTAGTTAGCTGGGCGTTCCTGTTTTTCCAGACACTGTCCATGGGAAGGGAAATATGCCAGGAATCAAAAGAGGCTTAATGTATTATCTCTCTTAGGAATGTTTTCATGTTAACCAGGAATGTGCGTGCGTGCTCGTGTGCGTTAATGTTAGTGGCAGTTGCATGGTGCCTATAATACAAAAGGATGAAGCATAAATGATAGCATTTATTAGTGCTGTGACCTTCTCAGCATTCTTCAGATCTCATCACTTGGGTCCCCCTTCTCTGGCTGCAAGGCTATTCCTGAGTAGAAGATGTTTACATCCATTTATTTGTAGCCTGCCAGAAATACAATTTTAAAATGTTCCTGTTACCCAGCAGAGCCAAGAAAAAACTTTCAAGATTATCAAAATGTTCATTCTTTTTTACAGAGAGATGACATCGTTCTTCAAAATTCTTCTGTTACTATGCTTAAAGAAAATATTTTTTCCCTTAGAGTGTTGGTCAGAGTATTGAGACCCAGATTTATGAGTATTCTATTGACAAGGGGTTATTGCACAGATGTTTTATTTGCTGTTTCTAGGGGCTTATCAAAAATAATTGACTAGCTGTCATTTTCTACATAAGACCAATTATTATTGACCCAACTTTGCTTATTGTTTTCATTAATGTCTAATAAAGAACAAAAATGTTTTGAATGTTCTTAGAATTGCCATGAGAAAAACAGTGCTAAGAAGTGAGTGGGTATCTCTTGTGCTTTCCCAGTGCTGCTAAGCAGAGCCAAAGTTCAATGCCAAGAGGTTATGTGAGCAATTGCATGTCCAGTATGCAAAATAAAACCTACCCAAGCGATGTGGAGGGAACAGCGGATGCAGTGGTAGTAGGCTCTTATGTGCAACTGTGCAGGCACTTCTCCCAGGTTCCATATGAAAGGCACCCTCTAGAGTTGTGGAGCCCAAAACCATATGTGGAAGCCTGGGAGGCAGTAGGGTAACTTCTATCTCTTCTGTGATAAATAGAGTCAAAAATTTTTTAAAGAACAAATATAACCACCTATGACATGGCACCTTATACAGGTGAGTATTGCCTATTTTACCTTTGTTATGAGGTTGATCAGGTGAACGTTCACCACATACTGATATCTGTCTAGGTTGGCATCTAGGAATGATTGTATTTCTGCAGTGGGAGAAGCCTGCTGAATGATTTGGGACATATGCTAATGAGACAGGAAGATAAGTATGACTTATTAAACAAGTGTTCCATTATTCAAAGGTAGATTGAAAGTAAAACTCCTTAATTACTGAGGGGCAAAAAAAAAATCACTTCTTCCTAAAACATCAAACCTATAGACAATAAAGATAAAAGACATGCTCATATTCACATGTGAGACTAATTTATGAGTTTGGTTTAAAGAGCTAAAAAAATTCTTGTATGAAATTGGGCTTTCTAAGCTATTCTGTTCCTTTAAGCATCTCTAAATATATTCACTATCATCCATGATCCAGTTCTCGTTTAAACTAGCACAGAAGACACAACCAAACTTCAGCTGATCAAACTGGGAGGATGTTAATCTTGTGGAAATAAGAACCCAAATTTGAAACTTTACATAGAAAGTAGCCAGATTATAGCTCTTAGGATCCAAATTTCAGATATGCCTAAGTCAGATTTATTCTTGTGACTTACATTAAATAGCCATAGTTCCTCTGGTTTTGAGAGCCCAGTAGCCCCAGCAGAACCAAGTTAAGGGTAACTAGACTAGATGTAGATTAGTCCCGTACAACGATAATATTATCTATAGCTAAATTTTTAAACCTGTGCAGATTTTTACCCATATAAATAAAGCCCCTACCCAATTGGGTTAAAATGAATATTCCAATCAATCTTTTAAAAGGATGATTACTGTGTGTTCTAGAATGTGCTGAAGCTTAAGATGTTCCTTCCACAGGTCCCTTTATATTTAATGTTGTAGTTAACAGTTAATCTTGGCTCTAGCCTTTTCTAGCTGGTCAACTCTATAATATTTCATCTCATTCAGACTTAGGTTTTTCATTTTTATAATGGGAATGATGTTCAAACCTTTCTAAAAATGATGGAATCTTCCTTATAGGAATATTGCTTGCATTAAATAATATCATTCATTTACAGCACTTAACATGGAGTAAGTACTCATTGCATGTTAGCTGTTAATCACAATTTTTAACTCTCTGTTTCCCAGTGTTCTCTAAGAGCTGCTTAGTTGCTGGCTTCCCTCAATAGGCTGTAGATACATTGAGGAAAGAAATTTGCTTGGTTTTCCATTGGATTCCCAGCACCTAGCCCTGTGACTGCCATAAACTGGGCACATGAAGCCTCAGTTTCAAAACCTGGAAAAAGGGAAATAACACTTCCCCTCATAAGGTTATGAATAGTTGGACTATTTTCTAAGATAACATAAGGATGAAAGCCTCTGTGGTTCAGATATAGTAGATATTTAATAAATATTTATTTTCCTTTCTTGATTCACAGTATTGCCAAGGATCCAGTGAGATAATTCTAGTAGTGCTTTGCAAACTCAGAATCTCAACAGAGATGTGTGTGGTGGTGGGAAGAGTGTCTGTAAACCTCTGTCAATTTTTTTCTTTGTCAGGAACATAAAATCTGCACAGACACACAAACACGTGCTGTCTCCCAAGCACCAGTTCCTGTCTTCTAAAATCAGTCACCACCATCTGAAGCAACCAGAATTTTCCTTTCATGTCTATCTCTATACTGGACCCTAGGGGTCCCTCTCAGAGCAAAATTCTTCCTCCACTGTAGCTTTCTTTCACCCAGCCCCACAACGGAGCCTCCTGAGGGCATTCCCAGAGAGATGTGGAGCCGGGGAATTTGTCTGGACAGCAGGAACCTGTCCTTCAGACTCCAAGAGCTCTGACTTCAGAAATCCTCTTTCCAGGAGGGCTGGCCTGAAATATAGAAGGCCAATATTGTACAGAAGGTTCCTGGGAATGAAGCCTTGAATGGAAGATGAGAGCTTCTGAGTAGGATTCTATGGTTAAGAAGTTTGGGAAATGATGGGTCAAACAGAGCCTTGATTCGCTAATGTATGATCTTAATCTCCAAGAGAGATATAGTGTCCATATAGGATTTGGTAAGGTTACTAGACCAATGGACCATTATTTTCTAAGGAATATTCCATGGGATAAAATGTTGACATGTAAATTGACTTTGGAAATATTATCCCCAGCTCAAATATCAAATGAGAATCATTCTGGTTTCCATCATGCAAAATGATATCCTTTTCATGAAGATACTGACTGAAAACTTCAGTTTTTGGTCATTCAGGAATAATCCAAAGTTCAGTGAGAACTAACAGTAGTGCCCAGAATAATTGGAACAGTGATTGAGGTGCGTCAGGTAAACTCAGGAGTGAATGACAATTAGTCAGAAACTAATTTGGTCATGGGCAATGCCGGGACAAAATGGAGAGAAAGTGAGAGAGGGAGGGATGGAGGAGGGGCATTATTAGGATCCCAGAGTATGGCAGAGGCCAGGCTGAGGAGATACAGAGGGGAGCCAGGGTACTGCTCTATGAGCTGTTTTTCTAATTAGTCTATCCAGAGAGTTGAGTGCCTTTTACAATTTCTTATTCCTTTTTCTAGCTGGATGGCCCAGAGGGGGCACCTTTTAGCACCACAGGTTCCTCTGTGATAGCAGTGGTCCTAAGGGCAGTTACAGAAGATGGTGTAAAGGCAAGACTGTTGACTTGGCATTAGATGGGATGGGAGGGCAAATTAATGATTGGAAGTTTCTCCAGATCATGGCAAGGCTTTCCCTGAGCAGCTCTCTTTGCTGAATTGCAATTGTGACTCTACATGTGGCTCACTCTCTGTACTCAGATATTCATTCATCCTGATAGCAATCTGATCTTCCATTCACCATACCACCTCAGAACACTGATAGATTAAAATATCTTCCCAGCTCTGCTACCTGGTTCTTATTACAAGATTAGCTCCTTCTCCCCTCTTTTATCCCTTTATATACATGTACTTTTAGAAAACAAGGGCTGACAACTTTATTGCTCAGGAATAATTGCCGAAAGGCTTAGTGGACTGTACTTGCCAGTGAAAGGTTATTTGCTGGCTTGGAATGTGAGCTTTTCAGCTGTAGTGTGTCATCCCAATTATGTTGTCATACACTGAACTCCTGGTTTGTCCCTGATGATCTTCTAGGTGGGATATAGTAAATGGTGGTGGCAGCTCATTTGTACATTGGTGCCTCCCAGTTTCCCATTTGTTGTGATACTTTCATATCCAGTATCTGGGCCTTTGTATTATCCAGTCTGCTTCCTTTATGTTAAAGGTGAGGATAAATGTTTTGACCAAGTAACTTATTTTTACCTATAAAAGCTTCTATGATTATTGTAACTGAGGTATAACATAAGAAAAATTTTGACAACTTTATTAAACCTTTTGAGAAGTATGTTTATAATTATTACTCTGTTG
>PVKS010042659.1:0-15308 GCA_004027875.1 Aplodontia rufa | reverse complement strand
TGTCAGAGCTCATGCAGAAGTATCACCAGAGCTAACGGTCCAGAAATTGAGTCATACAAGCTTCTACTTCCTGGTCTATGTGGTTTTGTGGATGTTTCTTAGTATGTATCATATGAACAACACATATTTGATACAAGTAATATAACATTCCTTTAAAAGGTCCTTTTATTTGGGGGGATAGGATCCATTAACTCTGTTTCTGCCTTCATCTCACTTCAAAGCCATTCCAAGTAGAGGTAGTGAAAAGAATCTATGTCTACATTTTTGGACAAAGTTTCCTAGGAAGTGATAAGGAAGCATTCTTATTGAGGCATCACTTCTCCACTCCCTCTCCAGCGACCATCCACTCACCTTGTTGGGAAAAGATGCATCAATCTCCTGCTGAAGTTTAGTCTGGACATCAGGGTGAGTGGCCAGTTCATACATAATGAAGGAAAGAGTAGTGCTAGTGGTCTCATACCCACCAAAAATGAAGATAATTGATTGGACTTTAAGTTCTATGTCAGACAGGGCTAATGAGAGAGGAAATATAATTTAGGTAAATTCAGTAATGCATAACATCAGAAGATCTAGAAGCACAAATCAACACAACAATCCCGGAATGATTTCTTTATTCTATTTCTTGCAAAAGGACAAACTCAGATTCTTGAAAAAATTCACTGATTCCAAGGGCATCGGAGATTAAGGCAGAGAGCTTGAATCTCTTGAATAAGAAAGAAATTCCTGAGGAATTTAATGGAAAGGGCACAGGATGCACTGTGTGTTATTGTAATGTGGTTGCATGTCAGTGTGTACTTCTCAAAACAAGTAGAATGTAGATGACAAAGAGCAATCCCTTTTTAAATCTGGACTTTAAGTGATGAAAGTGTCAATACAGGCTCATGAATTGTGATAAATTTAACTCTCTAATGAAGGATATGGGGATAGGAGTGCATTCATTCACATAGGGCGAGACTACATGGAAAATCTACTTTAAAACAATCACAGACAAGAAGAATAATAAATGACTCAGGAGGCAACATGAAAGGGATTGCTATGGACAGCATTGGGAGAATTTGAACATCGAAATTAATATAGTAAGAATATCAATTGCATAAAAATACCGTATTATGCTGGAAATATTTATTTATGTCAACCTCAAGATGTGTACATTGCTCTACAAGTGCCTCTAGAAAGTTCCTTAGATACCATATATAATATCAAAGTATGGTCTTTCTGTAACTTGGCAAGAATACTCCTCCACTTGGAAAACCTCTTGCACAGTTCCAGAACAATATCTGTGTTTCCAGAACAATATCTGTGTTGAAGTAGGCCCAACATGGCTACAGTTATGCACTCTCACCAAGATTTCTGGCAGATTATTTATCTTATGCTCCTTGTTTTGTGCAAGAAATGCAAATCTGGATTCTCGTGGTTGTTGTAGACTATGGATGCAAGTGTCTGCCATCCTCACTACGGGATTTGCAGAAGACTTTGTGATGCACAGATTGTAAAGCAAGGAATCCTAAAGTGGTGCATTGTTGGGACAGGCCCAAAATGGCTATAGTTAAGCTCCTTCAACAAGACTTCCATTGGGCTGATCTATGTTATGCTCTTAATGTGGAACCAGGGATACGAACTCACTATCGCATGCTTAATCAAGGCCAGACACACTTTAATTCATGTATATATATATTCAAGGTCCTAAACAAACTTGCACACACTGATGTAACCTAATGGCATGGATCCTTCTTTGTTTCAATTGTGCATAAAAAAGGTCAATTCAAATGGATTGAGGAAGGGGCTAGATAAATGTTATTGCCACCTTAAAATAAAGGATGATGAAAATTTCCAATCTGCTTTACATATCTCTCAAATGCAGGACACTTCAAGTAAAGTCACTTGGCCTGTGCCTCACCCTCACCCCGACACTTGGCATAAACACAGGATTCTATGCAAGTGTGATATGCATCAACCCTGGTGAACAAGAGTGTCTTGGCCACTTAGGAACATATGACACTTGCTGGCCAGGGGCCAATTCACATGGACTTCTGTGTAGAGTTGGGATTCAATAAATGGATCACCTATGAGCACAGAATTCTGATTGCTCTGTGGTGAACATGAACCCATTGGAGTGGACAGTAATTTGGGCAGTAGATCCCAGGCCTTGACACCTGGCCAAAGAAAATGATGACCATGTAGATACAGATGCAATGAAGAAAATTAAAAGATCTTTCATCTGTATCAGTTTGAGGAAATTTAAAGGAATATTGGGTGGCAAAGAAGCTCTTGCTACTCAAGGTATAGTCCATGCACAAGAAGCATCTGAAAAATTATTATAAACACAGAATCTCAAACTCACCATAAAAACACTAAGTCAAAATCTGAAGTTATATAAAATTTGGTGATTTTGTTGTGAACTGAGCAGCAGATCTGAGGTGCTAAGGCCTTGGAAATCAGAATATGGGGCTGGAGGAGAATTTTTGTTCCATGAAAATACTCCTCCACAGTGCTAATGGAGTCCAAGGCAGAAGAAGATTAATACTCCCAAGCCTGGCCACTGTTAAAGAAGAAAACGAAACAGCAGCAGGTGATGTCTCTAGAGGCAGTTGTTGGCAGGGCCACCTGAGGAAACAAAGTTCCCCATGTTCTGCAAGGGGAGTTGGTGAACTTGGAAAGATAATTTTGGGAGGGATGAAGAGAAAGCTCAGGTGTGCTAGAAAATGTTAGGGGCCAAGAGGGAGAGTCCAGGTATGGCAAAAGTTAACAGTAGCCAAAATAGACTAAGTGCACTAGGAGTTGGCAGGGGCCAAGAGAGCCAATGTGTGCTAGGAGCTACTAGAAGCTGAAAGAGAGCTCAGGTGTGTAAGGTGCTGGCAGGGCAAACAAAGGCTAAGTGTGCTAAGATTGTGAAGAGTCAGGAAATGTCAGGAGGTGCTAAGGTCTGTTATCTCTTTAGGTAAACCAGAAACAAGACCATACCACGAAGTTAAGGTTCCAATACTGCCCTTTGTTCTATACACATATGACTCCAACCATGGACATAACCTATGTGGATGGGAGTAGCTGTGGAACTGGAAACAGACACTGACTGATTTAATAGAGGCTGCACAAAATTGCCAGTGAACTGAGCTTGATGATAGTAGCAAATGAAATATCCTCCATAATGACATGTACTGATAGTTGTGCTGTGTATTGGGAGAAAGTTCTGTGGTAGGTGCTCTGGGAGTTAGGTCACCATGGACAGGTAATTATAGGTCATGTTAAAGGCCATGCCCCCATGACTTGGCCAGGAAGTGATGAAGGAGATGGTTTGACTAGAATGTGCTGTTTATACTGCGGGAGCCTACGGTCACCCTGTCTGTTTGTTTGCCCTGCAGCCGAGAGTATGCAGATGTGAAAATTATGTGAAAAGTAGTCAAGCAGTGGAGTTTGCCTTTATCATGGGATGTCCTGGTGCAGACTTACCAGGCATGTGTAGTTTGTGCTTGGGAGTATCCACACTCCCGTGTCTTGGAGATATGGATAATGCATATTAACCATATCATGTCCATGGTAATGCATGGAAATGTCCCTTTATCATGATGGCAGATTGACTACATTGACATTTTACTGAGGTCGAAAGGATCCACGCTTGCCTGGATGGCACAGGTTCCTTTGTTGAGCCCAGTGGTCAAGTGATTCAGCATGCTTTAATTTGTTCCCTGACACTTCTGACACCTTTGTACAGCTAGGCCATCATAATAGACAGTGACCAAGATACACATTTTAGTTCAGGATGTGCAGTGATGGGCAACTCAGTTACAGATTCATTGGAAGCTACATAAGTAAGGACTTAGGACTACAGTCAACTCGCCTTCTATAAGGTACTGGGCACAGTATCTGTTGGTAGCTGTGCAAGCTCTGACTATGCATCCCTAAAAAGATGTGGAAGCTGTGCTACATCATACAGCAGCACCAATACAGGCCCAGGTAACAACAAAGGATGCTGTATTTAAATGTCAATTTGCTGAGCAAAGGACTGTGCTTTTTCTTGCTGTCACTGGATTTAATAGGGAATAGGGGGGAAACTGTAGGGTAGACGTGAACTTGCACAATAAAGGACCCCCACCTTCATTGGATATACTTGTCAGTCCATGGGGAAAAGTTTTGGAGTGTGATGTCCTTATGACACACTATGTGTAACTACTGAATAAGCCCCACCATGGGTACATATATACATATTTGGTGACTTGACAAGTCCTCAAATAATAAAGGGCACATTTGTTGTTTCACTTGGCCAATTATGAGTTCCTATGCCAGTGCACACAGAGTTTGCTGAAGATCAGGAAAACCTGTACAAGTGTAGCATCACTGCCTAGGGAAGCTGCCACAGGTAACCACTGTGCTTTCCCAGGATTCAAAACTGACATGCGTTCTCCTGAATGTAACCGATTTACTTGTGCTACTGCCTGTAAATGCTCTGTTCTTTCATCCATAGGTGTGTTCTTGCCAACACCAGTGTGAACTAGACACATCTACACCAGAGTAGCAAACACCTCTGCCTGCTGTATATGCACCAAAGTGCCTGTGAGTTCTGCTGCTGGACTGCCTTGGCATATCTAGACCATGTCCATGGACAATAGGAAATGGCTGAGAAAGACTTTTATTTCCACCTCAATACTGGATGGAACTGACAATGATTTTTACTAATCCTAAAAGTTGGGGTTTGTCTTTTGGTTGTATGTTGTCTCAGCTTCATATTGTTGATGTAGCCTATGGCAAGTCTCTGTCTTCCTAAAGCATCATTGTGGAAGACTTCTGATGTATAGATTGTAAGACAAGGAATCCTAAAGTGGTACATTGTTGGGACAGGAGCAAAATGGTGATAGTTAAGTTCTGTCACCCAGATTTTCACTGGGTGCTTTACATTATGGTCTTAATTTGGAACCAGGAATAGGAAATCATTATCTCATGGTTAATTAAGGCTAGAGATACTTTGATTCATGTATATACTCAAGGTCATGAAGATTAAATTGTGGGCATGCACACATTGATGTGCCTATTGGCACTGATCCTTCTTTGTTTGGACTGTTATAAAAAGAGTTGATTAAAGTGGATTGAGGAGAGGCTGGAGTGGTGGTTCAGCAGTTACAGTACTTGCCTGGCATATGTGAGTATGCAAGTTCAAATCACAGCACCCACATACATGACAAATATTTGGGGCAATGAAAGCCACATGAAAAACTAAATTAAAAAATTGACTCCCGTTCTCTCTCTCTCTCTCTCTCTCAGTGTCCCACTCTTTTTTAAAAAACGAATTTAAGAAGGGCTGGGATAATGGCTTTGGCCACTACCAAATGAAGGACAACAGTCATTTCCACTTGTCTTGCGTATCTTACAATTGTTGGATCCTAGAAACTTGGTCGCTGATACTGAGGCTAACCCTCACACTGACATTCTCCCTCAGAGTTTCCACATCAGAAGATGAGGAAGCAGCTTTGGTTACCTTTGTGAGACTCCACATCTTTGGAGTTCTGGGAATTTAACATAAGCTGAAGAAGATCCACTCGATGCTAGAAATAGAAAATTTTAAAGACAGAAAATTAATATGGTGGCAGAAATAAATTATGAGTGTAAAATTTAACTTCCAACTGGGAATATGACTCCTTTAAGTTCAGGAGACTGGCTGGTGTTGCCTAAATAATTAGTGAAAAAATCTTCCATCCACCTACTTCGGAGAGTGGTATGTTTCCCTAGAAGAAAACTGGCTGTGATGCTCAGTATTTACTAATTTTTGGTCTTCCTATCCCTGTGCTTCTCTAGATCCTGAACACAGCCTTTTGGTCAGAGAGGGGTTGATTCCTTCTCCTATCACATTTGTTTGCTCAATATGTTCTGACTTCAGTATTTTATTTTTGGGCCTCAATTCTTCACTAAAATCGCTACAGATTAATGTCCTGCCATCTCCAGAAGTATTATTTTGAAATATTCTACTATGCTTGCAGCTATGAAATTTGTAGACACCTGTCCAATCCATCTTGGCTTCTTGACCTTGTGCTGGCCTTGAGGCTACAAGAGGCAAACCCTTGATGACTAAACAATCCCATGTCTACTCCAGTACATGAGGGGCCAAATGTGACACAGACCAAACAGTACCAGCTATCTTATGTTGCCTTCCATGGGGCATTTATAAATAGAAAAGCCTGGAAATGCAAGGATCTTTACCAATGTAAAAAAGACTGATGAAATTAAAGCAACGGGTAAATCACTTATATGTTGAAATTTTCTCCTTTGAAAAGAAGGGATATGATAATATGCTTTTCCTCCATTAAAAATCATTTTAACTGATATGTAAAAGCATTCAATGGTACCTATGAATGATAAATCAATTAATTTTGATAAAGAGATTTTATGCATTGTTTATTTCAACTTAAACACATCTCAGTCATCATTTATCATTTCCTTATGGTGAAAATGTTCAAAACATGTTTTGATCAATTATGAAGAATAATATAAAAATAGTGCTGCAATAAGCATGATAGTGTGGATGTCTCTTCAAAGTACTTATTTAATTTCTGTGGCTGTATACCCAGTAGTGTTGAGTCTGCATATAATTTTTGAGAGTCTTCCATATAGTTTTTCATAATGGCTCTTCTAATTTACCTTCTAATAAAATATATATATATAAGGATTCCTTTTGGAGGTATCTGGGAGTTTTAAAATCAACTATATGTATTTATGCATTGACATACTAATTAATACTGATTGTAAAATGGTAAATGTTTTCTTTTGATTCATTGTTATTTCTCTATTCCCAGACATTAAATTCTTTATTCTCTTGAAATATAAAGACTCTACTACTATCAACTAAGAGTTCTTCATTTACTTTTTAAAAATAAACGGACAACTACCAAAGGCATACACATATAATCAAGTAAATTACCCAAAATGAACATGCTCTTGATGCTAACAAATTATAGTGTTATATTGTTTGGATGTATAAATATATAGCAACAAATACCATGAATCCATACAACTATAGTGCACCAGTGAAAAATGTGGAAATACATAAATGTAAAAACATGAACATTCTTCCAAAACCCCTACTGGGATTTACCTTTTGGTTTTCTTGAAGGCGACTTTCTTTCATTCTTTTCACAGCTTTCTCAAAAAAATTTGTAGCATCTTTTGGAAATATAGAGATGTTTAATGCATCAAAAATGGGAGTGAGGAATGGAAAGAGTCCTGTAAGGAAAGAGAAGAATGTAAACTCCAATGAAAATGCAAAATTTGCTTGAAGAATTAAATCTTTTCTAATTATCAGAAGAGGAAAAGCCATAGTTTCCTAAAGAGGAGCAATTCCTTCTGCACATTTTGATTGGATTTCTAGACACTGGGTGAGAATATGTCATCCATAGTGCTATCACCAGAGAAGCAAGATCAGCGTCCCCTTCTGTCTCAGTGGAGTGACCACAGGAGCGGGATGAAATATCCTGACCTCTTACCCCTTTATGAGTTGCAATAAAATCTCTGAATGAAACTAGTCTTTATCTGTGATGAATGACATTGGTATCCTGATAGGGATTGCATTAAATCTGTATAGGGCTTTGGGTAAACTGTCCATTTTGATGATGTTGACTCTACCATGGAATGTTTTTCCATCTACTCAGATCTTCTATAATTTCTTTTTTTAAAGTTCAATAATTTTCGTTGTATAAGTCCTTCACATCCTTTGTGAGATTTATGCCCAAGTATTTTATTTTTTTGGAGGAGATGGTGAAAGGGACAGATTTCCTAATTTCTTCTTCAGTGTCCTTGTTGCTGGAGTATAGAAAAGTTAACAATTTATTGGTGTTAATCTTATTACCAGCCACTTTGCTGAAGTCGTTTGTCAGCTCCAGAAGTCTTCTGGTTGAGCTTATAGGGTCTTCTAGGTAGAGGATCATGTCATGCACAGATAGAGACAACTTGACTTCTTCTTCTCCTATTCAAATTCCTTTGATTTCCTTCTCTTGTCTGATAGCTCTGGCAAGAGTTTCAAGGACTATATTGAATAAGAGTGATAAAAGTGGCAGCCTTGTCTTGTTCCTCAGTTAGGTGGAAATGCTTTCGGTCTTTCGCCAGTGAGCATAATGTTTGCTATGGGTCTGTCATAAATGGATCTTACATAGTAAAAATATTTTCCCTTGATCCCTATTCTCTCCAGATATTTGAGCATAAGGGGATTATGGATTTTATCAAAGTCATTTTCTGCATTGAGATGATTATATGATTTTTATTTTTAATTCTACTTAAGTGGTGAATTACATTTATTGATTTGAAAATGTTGAATCAGCCCTGTTTTCCAGGAATGAAGTCCACTTGATCATGATGTATTATCTTTTTAATGCACTTTTGGATCTGATTGGCTAGAATTTTATTAAGGATTTTTGCATCTATGTTCATCAGGTAAATTGGTCTATAGTTTTCTTTTCTTGATGAATCTTTGTTAGATTTTGGTATGAGAGTTATATTTTCTTCATAAAAAGTGTTTGGTAATGCTCTGACCCTTTCAATTTCATCAAAAAGCTTATAGAGGATCTTCATGGATAAAAAAAAAAGTAATACTTAAATTTGTATGAAATAAGAGAAGACCAAGAATAGCTAAAACATTACTCAGCAAGAAGGAGGAGGCAGGTGGTATCTCAATTCCTGATTGAAATTATACTACAAGGCAATAGTTACAAAAATGGCATGGGATTGGTACCAAAACAGAATGGAAGACCAATGGAATAGAATAGAGGATCCTGAGATGAACTCTCATAACTTTAACTATCTGATATTTGATAAAGTGGGCAAAAGCATGGTGTGGAACAAATGGTGTTGGACAAATTGGAAAGCTATATGTAGATAACTGAAATTGGATCCTTACCTTTCACCCTGCACAAAAATTAAATGAAAATGGTTCAAGGATTTGGATATTGAACCGGGAACTCTACAACAGCTTAAAAAAGAAGTAGGATCGACACTACATGACATAGGGGTCGTCACAGCCTTCCTTTACAGGACTCCCATGGTGTAAGAGGTAAAATCAAGAATAAATGCATGGGGTGTAATTGAACTAAAAAGCTTTTGCACAGCTAAGGATTTAGTCAAGAGTATCAAAAGAGAACCTACAGAATGGGAGAAAATTTTTGCCTGCTACACCTCAGACAGAGGGCTAAAATTGAGAATATACAAAGAACTCAAAAAATTAAATACCAAAACCACAAATAACCAAATTAATAAATGGACTGTGGAACTAAAAAGAAGTTTCTCAATGGAGGAAGTCCAGAAAGATAATAAACATATGAGAAAATACTCTACATCACTAGCAATAAGAGAAATGCAAGTCAAAACTTCACTGAGATTTCACCTCACTCCGGTCAGAGTGGCAAAAATGAAGAATACAAACAATGACAGGTGCTGGAGGGGCTGTGGGAAAAGAGGAATCTACCATTTGAACAAGATATCATACCCCTTAGTACATCTCCAAATGACTTAATATCAGCATACTACAGTGATGCAGCAATCAGTGTTCGTAGCAGAACAATTTGCAATAGCTATGCTATGAGTTAACCAAGGAGGCCTTCCACAGAAGAAAGGATAAAGAAAATACTCCATAATGATATATTATTAAGCCATAAAGAAAAATGACTTTACGGCATTTGATGGAAAATGAATGGAGCTGAGGACTATCATCCAATGTGAATTAAGCAAGTCTCAAAAAGTCAAAGGTCCAATGTATTTTCAGATATGTGGAAGCTAATCAGCAATAAGGAAAAGATCAAACTAACAGGATAATGAACTGGAGATTATTGGGTTGGGATAAAGTTCATGGAATGAATCAGACCAAACTTTCGTATGCATATATGTGAATATACCACAATGAATTTCCCTATTATGTACATCAACAGCACACTAATCAAAACCAACCTATTAGTAAAAAGCAGAAAGATGAGTAAAGGGAAAAGAATAGGGTTTGGAAGAATGGAGATTATGTGAATATACTGGGGACTGAATTAGAACGAGGTGTACTCCATGATTTTACACTTATGTTATTGTGTATTCTCTTCACACGTGTAACTAAAAGTACCAATAAAAGAATGTGTTAACCTAATATTAAGACCTAATGCAAACTGACACAGAACTACAAATTGAAATATCTTATAAATATAGATGCAAAAATTTCAGCAAATGAAAGCGACCACCATATAAAATGATTATATACATTACGGTAGAATGTTTTGATGCCAGGCAAAATGGTGGATCAACAGAACCCATATTACAGCAGTACCTGGAGCTTGCATTAAAACAACAGTTCTGTGGGGGTCATATTGAGTTATAAAGACACTGGGAAAATGATGGTTGATAACACACTAGAAATCAGGTGAAAATCAAAAACATACATTTCCAGAATACTAAGAGAGTGAATACGTGGATTACATGGCAGCAGCTCCAGGTGTGCATTGGTTCAGTGGGGGAGTAGAAGTTTCTACTCAATGAACCAAAGTTTTCCCTCACAGTTTGAGGCAAAGTGGTGCTGCTGTTCAGCAAAAACACAATACAAGTGGAAAATAAACTCAGATTAGACATGTTCAATTACCTCAGCAGAAAGACTAGACACTTTCCTGCAGATAGTAAAAGTGGGGAAGTAGCAACAGCTTAAACAGACTGTTAGTACTTCCTGAGAGGGAGACTTTAAATTTCTGTGATTTACACTTATTTCTCATGTTTCATTCTATTTTTGATTGTGTTTTGGCACCTTTCTATGTCATTCATGGTATATATTCGTTTTGAATGCCAAGACCAAACAGCCATGTAGGCCTTACATATCACTGTATTGGTGGGTGTCCATGTCATGAGTTAATCCTGACATAGGAGAGTGACAGCAATGCAGAGAGAAGAGTGAAAAGGCTCTTTCATTTGAAATTGGCAGTCTGTGGTTGGTTGTCAGGGGATGGAAATAGGACAGATCAGGGTCAGGTGGAAAATCTTGTACCTATGGTAACATACCATGGTGACTGTGCCAACTCCCCGTTCCTAGGCATGTCTGGAGGATAGAGTGAAACATTTTACAACCTCTCTCCACCTCATGGACTCAGACTTCAGAATGAGGGATATGACACAATTCACATACTGTTCAGTGAGAGGGCTGACCAAAACCATACCAGAGTTAAATTCCCACTTCCACTCACAATAAAAAAGTCAGTTTTAAAAGTGAAGTTTGATCTGAATCATACTATACTCCCACAGTAGATGCCACCATCCAATAAGTGGACAGAGCTTAGCAAACAGACCCTCCAAATAAATTTAAGCAGTTTGGGTCAGAACCAAGAACAAACAAATAACGTGACATTTTTGCTACACAAAATCATTCATAGATGGGAGATTCTAAAATTAAAATCCCAGAAAGAAATGTCTCCATATTAAAATTTCAAGTACAAAAAAAAACTATGTCTATGAGTGTTATTGCATTATTTGCTTGATATAAACTCCCAATCACTTGGTTATTACAGTTTAAATTATTTTTATTTTGAAAATGAAATGGATTGCCACTCATTTCTTCTTCTTTAAACTCCACTCCATTCTCCTCCTCATCATTCCCTTTTCTGTCCTTTCTCATCCACTCTTTCTTTTTATTTGTATTTTATTTATGCTTTATCTCCTCTTTAATTTTATGTAATATTTTATCATTAATGCTCAAACTTTCAATCTACACTCTTTCATTAATAGAGTTTGCAGAGTTCGTTAGTAATTACTGTTAAATCATATGTTGACGTGTGATGTTCTATTAATTTACTACACTTACTGGCAGTTACTCTCTCATAATGGTACTTGTTCTTGAACTAAAGACTTTGATTACATGGATTGTATGTTTTGATGTTAAATTATACCTTCATTTAATAAAATGAATTAAATCATAGAAGCCCTCAATGTACATGAACAAAAGGAATCCACCAACATAAGCACACACATAGAATCTTAGCAAACATGAAGAGACATATGAATAGCACATCTCAAAAAACTTATTACCCTCCAATTACTAAATTCACAGACATTGAAGTAGAAGAAATACAGAACATATAATTGAAAAAGTTGATTGTTAATATAATCAATGAATTGAAATATGATCAAAAGAATGAAGTAAAGGTGAGAACTCAGCATATGAGAATTTGAAAGGTGCAAACAAACCCTAGAAATTAGAGACTCAATGAATTAAATTAAAATTCAGGAAAAATTCTAACAAATAGATTTACTAACCAAGTAGACAAAATTTCATCTCTGAAGACAAAATATATAAACCTAAATATTCTTTCATCAATAAAATGAAAAAAGGAAGCATGATCAGAATATATAAGAGCTCTGGGACAGCATTAAGAGGACAAACAAGAATCACTATCATTGACAAAGGAAGAGAGACTAAAGCTAATGGTATGCATAACCTTTTCAATGTCACCATACTATACAAATTCCCAAACATCAGTACATATACAGACATAGAAGAATTTAAAAACTAAAATAGACAAGGGCAAAAAAGACCCTCAACACACAAAAAATATAGTTAAAATTCCAAATATATAGAAAAAGGGTGGACTTTTAATGATGCTCACAGGAATATGTCAGGAAACCTATCGAGGCAAATGAATCAGAATAATATCTAATATCCTAGAAAAAAATGTAAAATATCCAGGAGCATTTGAAACAGGTTTTCTAGATCAGAAACAATATAACTGCCAACAAAAACTGCCATATGTAGCAGGCCTATCATTCAGAATAACATCCAAGCTATCTGTAAACTAATAGATTGAATGACTACTGGGCCAGCCTTATAGACAATACTTAATGAAATCCTACATTCAGATCAGGATAAAAAAAAAAACAATACCCAAGAAAAAAAATCCTCATTAGAAGACTTGGTTTGTAAATACGATTTGTGAATTTATTACACATTAGTATAAATGAAAGTGGTAGAAAAATATAAACATTTTCCCATAATAACACTCAATGTAAAGATTTTCATTCTAAAATTAAAAGACATAGACTGGCAGAGAGGAATGAAAAATAAGACCCAACTATATGCTCTCTGCAAGAATCACAGCTCTCAGGTGAAACCACACACAGGCTGAAATTTAAATGATTGAAATTAATATTCCATGCAAATGGGGATAGAATGAAATTATGAGTAACTACTCTTATATCTGACAAACCAGATTTCAAACTAAAATTAATCAGAAAAGACAAAAAAAGTCACTTTGTACAGGAAAGGAGGATAGTCCAACAATGAGACATAATGACAGTAAATATTTATGTTCCAAAGTGATGGCATCTAGTTTCATAAACAATTTGCTCATCATAAAGTATCTGAAAAAAACAGTATAACTTTCCCAGGAGATTTCCATCTACCTAACTCACCAATATATCCTTAACAAAACATGAGCACTTCATATACAAAAAACACACTTAGAAGATTGTACATCATGCTGTAGTTGGTTTATTACAGCTAGTTAGGATTGGTTCAACAATGGAAGTCAATAAATATAATTTATCATATAAATAGAATACCAGACAAAAATCACATTATCATCTCAAAGGATATAAAATAAGCCTTTGAAAAAAATGAGTACCTCTTCTGGTTAAAAACACTGAAGTTCCCCAGTTAGATTAAAAAAGATGAAGGAATACATGGCATTTTCTATTAAATGCCTGAAACTTGAGGTTTCAAATAAGCCAGATGCAGAAAGACAATGGTTGAATGTTTTCACTCATATGTGAAAGCAAGACCTAAATAAGGGAAAAAAGGTGTGGGGTTCCATGACAATAAAAGGGAGATCAGTGAACTAGAGGAAGGGGATTGAGAGGGAGGGTGGAGGGATGGAAACATTGAGGAATGGTGGAATTAATCTGACCAAATTTTCTATATACATAATGCATATAACCACAGTGAATTTCATATTTTTGTACATTCATAATGAATTAATTAGAAAGAGTTATTAAAAAGTAGAAGAAAGATCCTTATACTAGAAGAAAGAGAATAGGTGTGAGAAGAAGAGAGTGACAGGGAAAGTACTGGGGACTGAATTGGAGCAAATTTTATTCCATGCTTGTATAATTACATCAAAATGAACCTCAATAATATGTGTAACTATAATGAACTAATAAAAATAAAAAATTACTGAGGCAGCTAGGGATAGAAGGGACTAGCCTCATCATCATAAAGCTATATAGGACTATTACAAAGTGTACAGCACAATGAACAAGAAAAACTTCAAAGCAAGTGCTCTAAAATCAGGAACGAGACAAGGATGTTCATGCAAATGAATTCTATTCAATATATTACTCAAAATTTTAGTCAGAGTAATGAGACAAATGAGTAAAATAAAAGAGATCTGAAAAAGTGAAAAGTCAAATTATTAATATTTACAGGTCCTATAATTCAATGACCTGAGAGAGTGAGATATGAATTGCAGAGTTAAGAAGAAATACCACTTATCTACGGTTCAAAAAATGTTGAGAATAGTTCCATGAAAATGGAATGTGGAAATCTACTGTTTTCAATAAATGCTACTGGTTCATCTGGATAGTAAGACCAAATGAACAAAATTGGACCCTGAATTCATACTATTATAAAAAACTAACTAAAAATGTACCAAAGATGTAAATACAAAAGCTAAAATTAAACCAATCCTTAGAAGAAAAGCAATAAAGTAAAATTTACAATCTAAGATCTGTAATGTATTCTTAAATTATAAATCAAAATAAAGGAAATAAAGTATGTAATTGTACACCATAAACATTAAAACATTGTATTTCAAGGCACACCATCTAAAAGGTAAACAAAGCCTATGAATTAGGAGAAAAAATTGCAAGTCACACATCTGATCACAAAGTTGTATCCAAAGTTTATAAAGAAACTACATTTCATCTACGAATAGAAATAGAATTCGACAACATGCAGACAAGGGACATGAAAAGACATTTACAAAAGGAAGACATACATAAAAAGTCCAAAGTTGTTCAAATTACTATCAGTGCAGAAATTAAAATCAAAACCAAAATGTGATGCATGAACACACCCAGGATGATAGCTATAAATACAATGATGGAAAAACAAGCATTGGGGAGATATGGAGAAATGTGCACTCTTGTGCACTCCAGGTGGGAAATTTAAAAAGGTGTAGCTATTGTGAAACCATATTGACAATTACTTCATTATATACACATAGAATTACTATAAAATGCAGCAATTCCTTGTTGTAGCAAAGGAACTAGAACAAGTGCTCAAATGTAAACTTTCTAACAATAACTCTAACAGCACTATTTACACC
>PVKS010042658.1:0-15311 GCA_004027875.1 Aplodontia rufa | reverse complement strand
TAGGGGGATGGCTCTCTAGGATACTTGGAGGAGAAGGGAGGGGGATGGGGAGGGAGGAGGGTGTATGAAGAACTCATAGGAGACTGGAGAGTGGGAATATGGGGGAAACATCCCAGAAGCTGATGTCATTCCACCACGAGCTACCCATTTAACACATGAGTTCTTCTGGGGGAAACTGCAACAGGTGAAACCTAAGGTGGTCATCCATGTTTTGGCATTACCCCTGGATAACAAAGTATATATACATTGATTACTCTTGGTTTGATAATGTTTCCCCTTCAACTGTATCTCTATATACTTCTAATAAAAAAATAAAAAAAAAAAAGCAACTCCTGGCACCTACTGGGTACTCAGTGAAGCCTGGGTACTTTGTCCCAGTGATAAGGAGCGGGAAACTATTATGAGAATATTGCGTGTTGTGCTCGTAGAGATTCTAGTGAGGAGAAGTGGATTCTTCTGCCTTCTTGCTCTAAATGTAGAATGAGCTTTAAGCCAAGTGCATGAGAGTCTAGCCCCCAGCAACTGTTTACACATTCACATTGGACCTCAATAAAAATAGCCTTACCAGGAATCCACATGAAATTGCTGAGAATTCAGGATTGCAGCTCGCTGCTGGGATTAATTTTTCAACAGACTGACTGTCTAGAGAATATCCATAATGCTCTAAGTGAAAACATATGTTAGTCTAACTGATAGCAGTGGGGGACATGGGGAAAGGAGCCACTTCATGGAGAAGAACCCTGTGCTTGTCCACAACTGGGGCAAAGTCACTTTTATGACCCCCTCCCTTTTAAAAGATTTTTTTTTTTTGCATTGAAAAGCAAAGGAAAAAAATTTATTTCTAAAAGGATAATTTGAAACAATGAACTTTTGTAACCAGAAAATGTAGGTTCATCTTAAATGGGATTTCGGGTAAAGGAAGAGAGGGAAGGTCCCTTTTAGACCCTTTTGGCCACTCCCGACTCCCAAATAAGCTCAGTTAATAGCTAAGACATAAGATTAAAATGCTGAAAATGTTGTTAGCATTCTTGTAAATGCAAAAATAGTTGCTCTGTAAATATCCACTGATTTGCTGATATCTTAAACTATTATCAAATAACAATAATAATAGTTTACTTTCATGGGTTGGTTTTAGAAAATGTTAGTAACAAGGATAAGATGAAATGTGTATTGTGTCTGTTTACCTCTTTAATTTTGTCTGTTTACCTCTTTAATCTGCTCCTATGGGGCAGATTTAAGAATGGGCAAAGGGCGATGTCACACCTTTAACTTCCTTAGTAAACCTAAGTCCCCCTTTGGAAATCTGACTCCTAGCTCATGACTGTTCCTGACCTTTGTGAATTTCTTATACTGGATGCCAGGCAGCCCTCACATGGGAAAGGTCTTAGGACTACGAGGAAGTACTACGTAAACATTTAGCAGGAACTCTGGGTCTTTGTTTAAGCATTACCCAGCCTCCCTCCCTTCCTCCGTATCTAGAACAATCTATCTGAATATTAGAAGCATCAATAAACGTTAAAGCAACAACCCTTCTGGTGGGCAATTTGGCAAGTGATCAAAAATCTTAGGAATGTACATAACTTTGCTGCAGTAGATTCTGGGAAGTGGTCTTACAGAAGTAATAGTGCCCGTCCAAAGATGGCATGATGGCAATTCTGCCATGAATCCCCGTGGCTTATTCACACACAGTTCTACACAACTGGAAATGCTCACAAATGTATACTCTGCAAATGACATTAATAACGATAGCATACTATATTTTAGTGTATCATTATTTGAAATCTGAGAATTGTTTATTCTGTTATTCTGAATTCATGAAACTCTATCAAATGCATGTGTGATAGAGAAAGAAAATAGAATGGTGGTTGCCAGGTGGGTGGGTGGGGAAAGGAAAACAGGGAGTTGGTGATTGATGGGCACACAGTTTGGCAAGATGAGAGATGGAGGGGGTGGTGGTTGCACAACATTGGAAATGTACCTAGTGTCACTAAACTATATATTTAAAAATAAGGTGGCAAATGTTATGTGAATTTTAACACAATTCTAAAAAAAGAAGTCATAAAAAGAATGATGAATAATAATAACTTTTTTTTTATAAAGAGAGAAGGACAGAGAGAGAGAGAGACAGAATAAATTTTTATTGAGTTTTTCACATGGCTTAAGTTGCTTTGACACTTAGTTGTGTACATGGGTGCTGGGGTTTGAACCCATGTACTTGTGCATGCCTGGCAAGCACCGTAACCACCAAGCCACCGCTCCAGCCCCAATAATAACAATTTTTAAAAATGTATATTTGTGGGTGGAGCTGCAGCTCAGTGGTTACAGCACTTGGCCTGGCACACACAGGAACCCGAGTTAAAACCCCAGCATCATATACACAATGAAGTATTGGAATAATGAAAAACTAAATAAAATTGATTCTCTGTCTCTCTCTCACTGTCCCACTCTCTCTTTAAAAAAAAAAAAGTATATATGGGGACTGGAGTGATGGCTCAGTGTAGTGCACTTGCCTGGCATATGTGAGGACCTGGGTTTGAACCCCAGCACCATATACACAGCTAAGTGTAGGAAAAACAAAAACTAGATTAAAAAAATTAAAGTAACTTTCTCCTTCTCCCTCTCTTCCCACCCCCTCTCTTTCTCTCTCTAAAAAACGAAGTAGAACCCAACCCAAGTGGTTATCTAAACTTAAGCTTCCAGCGTATCAGATACTGATGGTTTATGATAAAAAGTAAGTAGATATGAAATAAGACATGTATTAAATAACTTGGTTTAGTCACAAGACTTGTCAAAAAAAAAAATTAAAATTTTTAGCACACTCCTATAATCCCAGAGGTTGGGGAGGCTGAGGCAGGAGGATCACAAGTTCAAAGCCAGCCTTAGCAACTTAGCCGGACCCTAAGCAACTTAGTGAGCCCTTGTCTCAAAATAAAATAATGTATAGAACATCAGAAAGGCAAGCTGTAAAATCTTTCCAGTCTCCGTACAGTTTTTCCTTGAAACCTCTTAACAGAGCGAGTGCAGTTGCTAACCAGCGTGGCTGTGTCTCAAGAGCATCAGAACATCTTGGCCCCTCATGAGACCATTTGGGCATCCTGCTTATGAATTTGTGACCTTAAACAAGGTGTCGTCCAATATGCAAGGGTGAAGTTTCTAAGTCTATATAATGAAGTGAAACCTGAGTAGTTGTCAAGTGGTGGGGAGAAGCCAGGGGCAACCATTAGCCTGGGCCTCTCTCCTCCTCCAGCTGGCATCTGATTTCTTTTCCTCTTGATGAAGTGGTACATTCCGGACCAAGCAAGCCAGGAAAGCTACCATCTGATAAGATTCCTCAGATGTGCTTATGCGATTTCACTTTGTAATTAAGAATGTGCCGTTTTGGGGCTGGAGCGGTGGCTCGGTGGTTACGGCGCTTGCCCGGCATGCGCAAGTACATGGGTTCAAACCCCAGCACCCATGTACACAACTAAGTGTCAGAGCAACGAAAGCCATGTGAAAAACTCAATAAAAATTGATTCTCTGTCTCTGTCTCTGTCTGTCTCTCTCTCTCTCACACTGTCCTTCTCTCTCTTTTTTTTTTTTTTTTTTTTTTTTAAAAGAATGTGCCGTAGTCTTGATTTCAGGTTGTCTCAGCAGCAGGGTCAATTTGCCAGTCTAGGATGAGTCTTAGAAATTCATCTGGGACACTGCCAGCATGTCACTGGGGGCACACGTGCAGCCTTTCACCCTGTGCACCTGGCCTCAGATTTGGGCCTCCCTCAAGATTTGGTGCCAAAGGATTCGCCACCACCAAGGGACCAGTAGGTTGCGTCCCCAGGTTTGCCTACCATTGAGCCAGGAGCTCAAGCCTTCTTAGTCTCACAGTGTCTGATTATAAACTGCCCGTGTGGAATTTAAAAACTCCACATTCCAGTATTAGGAAAAAAAAAAAAACAAAACCCATTCCTAATGATTATTTGAAAACTTGACTTCTTGCACACTTCAGAGAAAGAGTAGACAGGGAACAAGGTCACTGGTGGAAGCTGAGTGGAGTTTGGCTTAAGCTTCAGGATTGAAGATTCCGTCTGGGTGGAGGGGGGAGGCCTGTGGAGTGGTCTCTCCGCCCCCTCCAGCACTGGGTCATAGTCATGAATGGATTCTGGTGACACTGTGGGACTGGCCTCCTGATGCGCAGAGGATGCACATGCTGACTTGCACTTCTGCTAAGTTGTGAGGCAGCGTGGAGGTGGTCACCGGGTGCTTACACCACGCCCTTAGACTTCCCAGTCTCCAGGCCACGAGCCAAGTCAACTTCTCTTGTTTATGATTTACCCAGCCTGGGGAACTTTGTCATAGCAGCAGAAAATAGACTAAGACAGGACTATGCCAGGGCCTGTAAAAATGGGAAATTTAAAGATACTTGAGTGTGTGTGTAAGAGCTACATGAACTCTGGGCATTTACACTCCATGCCTCAGTTTACTTGTTTATAAAGCAAGTAAATCAGAATACTTGATCTTTCAAGGTTCTTTCCTGCTTGAACCCTCCAGGGATCTGGGCTTTATTAAATGTAGAAACTGCATTTGCTGGGTGGGCAGTCCATTTCAAGGAAAATTCTATCATAACCAAGCCTTACGTTGGGTGAGTACACCACACACTCACACACACACACACACACACACACACACACACACACCCTCACACACTCTCTGCATCAGTCTCGCAATGCAAGTTTTGCATTCTATTCCAAGTGCCTTATGCCTCTTGTAGGGAGGGGATGCTTTTAAATTTTTGTAGAATTATTTGTCCCTTCTTCTGAAAGGAGTTTTTGTGCTTTTAATGTGAGCTGATTGAACAAATTATAGGGCTTGTCTCCTTAGTTCTTTATTTATGTCTTTGGATACTGAGTAGTCGTCTCTTAGGGTTCTGGACATTGCAGAAGAGACGTACTGTGTTTGAGTTCTGTGTGCATTTTGTTACCCATTGCTCATCTGATTGGATGCATGAAGCCTGTCTTGCATTTCAAGGTGCTGCTGTTCCTGTGTTCAGGATTCTCTGTTGCCCGCTAATGGATAAAACATGATTTTATTCACAAATTTTCTTTGTTCTTCAGTTTCTTCCATGTTTAAAAGTAAGATTTTAACCGGTGTAGTCACCTTGGTCCTCGGTCAGCCCTCGATGCCTGCTGCCGCCAGTTGACTGCGCGTGCGTGCACCCAGGCTGGAGTTCTGCCCAGCTCAGCTCAGCTGAGGAAGCAGAGCAGTGGGGTTGCCCTCAGGCTGCCCCGCATACCCCTTTCTCCACCTGCTTGTTGGGCCTCTCTTCTCGGAATGCCCTAACACCTTAGCTAGAGAGACCTTACCATGTTGTCCCAAGGCCTTGAGGTCTAACACATCAGCCATGTTCTGGTTTTAGTCACGGTTCTGACAGGAAGCTGACCGTTGACCACTCTTGCCTGCTTCTTGCCAGGTTTTCTAGAACCCAGAGAGGGTGCAAAGCTGGGATGCAGTCCAGATCCACGGAAGCCAGAGAGTCAAGTCCTTCATTGTTTATCAGTTAACAAGGGGCAGAAGGAAGTGGTTTGGGGAGACTGGCCTGATTCCAGGTTTCTGTTCACATTTAATCCCTGCACCATTTGGGAATATTAATAAATTATTGAGGCATCTTCAACTCTAGGACTGATTTGAGTTTTTGTTCATTTTTGTTACTGTAACAAAATACCTGAGGCCAGGAACTTACAAGAAAAGAGGTTCATTTAGCTGGTAGTTTCTGAGGCTGAAAGCCCAAAGAGAATAGGGCTGGCTCTGGTGAGGGCTGATGATTCCACACTGGCAGAGGGAAGCCACAGTAGGAGGGAGGGCCCGTTTTGCTGGTTCCCAGTAGGCCCTCTCTCTTAAAGACCTTCCACTCCCCATCACCAGTGCTCTGTACCCAATCCACAGCCGCAGGGGTGGTGGTGTCTGAGAGGAGCCGCAGCGTGCAGCGGAGTTGCTGGTGAGCGTGGAGTGTGCTGCAGATGCCGCGAGGAGCCACTGGTGTCGGCCTGTGCTTCTGTTTCAACAGTGAGGCTTCAGCAGGAGAGGAGATGGGGACCCAGTGTCCCTCAGAGCCAGTGCAAGGGTGACCCCCGCCCTCGGTTCTGGTAGCTGCAAAGTGGGAGTTTGCTGTGGACTGACCCATTCCTGGGAGGAAAAAAATCTTTCTCCTTGTAGAATTGACCCCGCTGTCTACGGTCACCTCCTGTTGCATGCTGCCGTTAGTCCCATGGCTTGAGGGAGTCACCTGTCTATAACCAGACAGTGTTCCTCCGACTTAAATCAGCCCCTGTGCCTCTATGTGCCTGCTTTTTTGTTTTAATTGAAATTTGCTTATTTCTTTAAATGAAATGGGAGGGGTTGAAAAATTGTGGGAAGGAGTTTATGGTGTTACAGGAAAAGCACTATTTGATGTTTGTAAAAATGCTAGAGTTTGTAATATAGATGGCCTATTTTTTAAGAGAAAAATCAATTTTATTCATTTTTTCATCTGGCCTTCGTTACTCCAACATTTAGTTGTGTACGTGGTGCTGGGGTTTGAACTCGGGTCCTTGCACATGCCAGGCAAGCGTTCCAACCGCTGAGCCACCACTCCAGCCCCATGACGCATGACCTGCTTGTGTAGGTGGGTGGGGTGCGATGGACAATGGGAGGGTGAAGCAGGAGAAGGCGACATGGCTTGAATTTCGCTGCAGATCAGTCCTGCACCCACTCTTTGCTGCTTGTGCTTCCTGCAGGTTGATAAGACATCACTCTTATTTGTCAAGTGTTCTTCCTCTTCCAGGCTCCAAACACGTAATGTGTACAACACGCTCGGCTTGTTTTGGGAACACTTAAACAGCCACAGGCACCTTATAAATATGATTTCCTTCTGTGTCGGGTTAGATAATCGGATGTTTTTCCTTTGGAAATCACGAGAAGCTGAGCTCCTTGCAAAGATGAGCAGAACTCTGCAGGAAAAGGGGAGATGAAAAGATGGAGTTGCCGTTTCCATGGAAACTGGTCCATCTAGACAGACCTAATGTGGTCCCTGCATTTTGTGTTCATTGGAACACAAGGCAGGTGTGTCATTAGCATTGAGTTAATCTGAAATGGCTTTTTGATGTTAGTCACACCTGCAAAGGAGTCTTCTGGTTGAAAAAATATTTTTTTTTTTGAGAAATAAAATTAGAACAATGAGGATAGGGCCAGTTATCTGCCAGGACCCATCTCTGTGAGACCCAAAGGACACTTACCAGATCATTTGGATACTGTTCATCAGGCTATGGAAGTGTAGGGTCTGTTTTGGAGAATTCAGATGTAACAAGGGTCCATGTAAATGTTGACGGACTGTAGCAATCATAAAGAGAGGAGCTAACCAAGTATCCGGACCACCTTACAGTGCTCCTATCCTAATTCAGCTTCATCTGAAGCAGTATTTTCATTTATAATGTTTATATCCAAGAGAGAAACCTGTTGCCATCTTCCAAGAAGTCAAATACATGGAAAGTCCTTACCAGATTGATTTTTTTCTAGAGGAAAACAATGGAACTGACTTAAATGCCCCTAAGTTGACTTGATAAACAGGAGCTGGGGTTTAAACTTGGGTCCTCACGCATGCCAGGCAAGCGCCATAACCACCACTCCAGCCCCTATTTTATGTTTTAAAATCATGCATATAAATAGTTCTTCATATTTTGATAGAAGTAGATAATATGTGTTGAATAGATTCAGAAGATAGACAAAATGCAAGCTAATGATTAGTCCTTCAGGTAGGAAGAAAGGATGGGAATAATTTTAAACATTCTTTATTCTTCTATAAAAGAAGAAACAAATATGTAAAATATTATTTGTTGTTTCTGGATAGGGGATATGTTGTTACTTTCCTATCATTTTCTTTTTGTAGTTGACTTTATGTTTAAAACTGTTTCCCCAAAGAAAAATGTCTGTTTTTTTTTTAATTCAGAATGCATCAAATAATGAACA
Organism: Aplodontia rufa; assembly: GCA_004027875.1. Classification (NCBI taxonomy): domain Eukaryota; kingdom Metazoa; phylum Chordata; class Mammalia; order Rodentia; family Aplodontiidae; genus Aplodontia; species Aplodontia rufa. Next base: position 7,334 of record PVKS010042658.1, on the reverse strand, counting down.
TTTTGTAGAAGAAAATAAAAACCACTCATGCTTTAATATGTAACTTTAATCCATAGTTTTTTGATTAGGCATTGCTCTCTGAAGTCTATATGCAAAAATTTAGCCTGATATCCAACAGAACAGTATTGAGTACATTTTGGCACATCTATAAGATAATGTATGATCTAACCATGAGGTGATACTTGTCTTCTTAGAATTGATCCCATGGTTGATTGTGAACCTTCACCTTTTATATTATGACATTCTTAATGGATTTTCCTTTTACCATTTCTTTTCAGGGTGTCCCCCGACCCCAAGTTTTTTTTAGTTTTCTCTACCTAGTTTGGCAATCAGATAACTTCTGATAAGCATGAAGCATTCTGGATTCTGTTACTTAGTTACTAATTTACTCATGTCCTTGGGAAAATTACCTCCCGTTGCCATTGAATAAGTCACCAGTTATTGTGCCCCAAGCCCTGGATGGTGGGGTTGGCAGAGCAGGAAGCAGGTGCGAGCCTATGGCTGCCTGCCTCTGTCCCAGCTTCCTAATCTGGAAGATGGAATTGATAGTGTCCACCTTGTCTCCCACGGGCACCCAGGGATCACCTGGGGTGGTGGTCTGTGCACACATCCTCCATCTTTCCCTGTCTGTAGGTGTGGCAGGACAGGGCCTTTGCTGATAGTGATGCCTTGATCTGGAATGCCCTTCCTGCGCTCCTCCACCCCTCATCCCCTCTTGACCACAGCCCCCCTTCCAAACCTTGCTTGAATGGCATCCCTGGCGAGAAATGCATGTCCCTGTGTTTCTAAGCTAGGCCCCGTGGCTGAACCTTATAGATGTTATTCTGGGCATCTTCTTACAAAGCACTTCCAGCACTTAGTTAGCTTTGAAATGCTATGAGGTGCCACACAGGCTCAGGCACATAGTAGGTGTTCATAGGGAGCTTGTGCAAATGAACTGAATTGAGGGGCCCTGAAATGTAGGCTAAGATGGGGGGGCATCTCTGGAGGTGGTGTTTGAATCCCCGGGTACAGCCACATGTTACCATCGGACAGCAGATTATGATCTTATGCATGAATGATGCTGTCTCCTCCCCTTCTCCACACACACCCCTCCCCGTGAATTTACGTCACCCCGTGAGCTTTTCATCAGCTGTCTAGGCATATGAAATCAGGCATTTTAACAGCGTCTCTGAGCTATACCCAACCCTAATGCTGTATTCCAAAAGCACTTACTTCACTCATGTTTGCTACGATCCATGCAGGTTGGGCTTCTGTTTGCTGAAGGCTCTGGGACCTGGGGAGCTGGGAATGTCAGCTCATGGTTAGATGGGGTAGGCGGCCGATGCCAGTGCATAGCCCGTGTAAAGCTGTGGTCAGGCGGTACACTGGGATTAGTCAATTTTTTCTGAGATGTTGTGAAGGTCTGTCCTGCCAGAGTTATCTCTCGATTCCTAAGGGCAATGCATCTCATTCCATGTGACTGTAAAAATAAGCTAAAAACAATCAAATGAGTGCCTTTTCCCATTCCCCCCTCAGGGTGAGTAATGAGTGCGAACTTGGTGTCAAGGTACATGGAATGAATTCATGCCATCAGCACCAACCCCTTCCTTTTAGATAAGGAGGGTGGGACTGAGGGAGAATGAATAACCCAGAGGTTGGTTTCCTTCCATGGGCTTGCAGCTCATGGTAGCAGTGATTTTTTTTTTTTTTCCACATTATTTGATCCCGTTCCTGTGTGATCTAGAGGAGAAGCCGCAAGACAGAGAGGGACACATTAATTTTGGTGTCAAGGATCTGGGCCTGATTCTAGTTCAGCCTCCTCCTTGCTGTGTGGTCTTAGGCAAGCTGACTGTCTGAGCCTCCTTGTCCTCTGGAGTCACAACACTGACTTTGTCCTTTGAAGGAATTAATGTAGGTAAAGCTCTCGGTGCACAGTGAATTAATGTCAGCTCTTGTTATTGAAGTTTGAACATCAACACAGCCCACTTGTTTGCTTGCTTGCTGGGGAAGTAAGAGGTCCACATTAATTACGAATTGCTCTTTGGAACAATCCGCCTTTGGAAACATTTCTGAAGTTGGATTTCAAACCAGTTTCCAAAGTGTCTGTAATTCCTAGATACTACCTTTGGGCCAAAGAGATGTTCTTTAATTCTTAATAAAACATATCATTAAAAACTATAAAAGGGGGTAATTGAGAAACAGCATGGGGATTATTATTACACTTTGGTGTTTAGCAAATGGTTGTCATTCTAAGAATGTGCATTTCTACACGAATGCAGGCAAATTCTGAAACAATGGAGTGACCCTTTGGATTTGGGGTAGTGTGGGCCAGATTGCCTGCGTGGTAGCCTGCTTTGAGTCAGCTTGGCCTCCGCACATTTTCTATGCGCTGGTGTGGGAAGTCCATGGGTTTGTAAATCCAGCCTATTTTGCCCTTGGCGATGTGTGAGTAGTTTCCAAAGCCTTGCCCCGGAGTTTTAAAGACAAACCTCTACTTGACTTTTCTCCAGGTCCTCTTGTTTGGCCAGGGAGGTGCAGAAGCCCCCAGCCCATTCCCCTTGCCCTGCTAGGATGGTCATCCTATGCTTGGTCTTTGCTCAAATCCACTTCTTCCCCTGTGGGAAGGGATTCCAGTTCAGTAGGTTTTCACAGGCTGGAGGGATGTGCCTCATAGTTCAAAAGCCCTCAGGCAAGGTCATTAGAACTATGACAGGCATCCCAGAAAAGTCTGCAGCCCCGTCTAGCAGGCTCCTGGCTTAGACCGTCCCCAAGGGCTCCAGGATGCTCAGGGTCAACGGAGGCCCATGGCAGGAGCCATCAACTAAAGATTTCTCACTGCTGTGTTCTGGTAAAATGCAAAAATCCATGTTCATATTAGTTTTATGAAACTATAGAAAGAATTCTTTCTGACTTTCCTAACGTTTTAACTCTTGTTTAATCTGTGGTACATTTCACGTTCCAAAATAGGGTGGACAATTCCGTGGTCATGTGGAGTGCTTATGATTATGGCTCACCTGCTTCCCCTTCCTCTTGCTGGAGACCCTGCTGTCCTCAAGGGAGGGCTGTCCCTATTAGTTACTAAAAATACTTGTAGGAACATGTAGAAAATCCAGTTCAAAATTTTTAGAGAGAGGGACAATGAGAGAGAAAGACATTGCTCTGACACGTCATTGTATATGTGGTGCTGTGGTTCGAACTTGCGTCCCTGAGCATGCTATTCAAACGCCATAACTGCTGAGCCACTGCTCCATCCTCCCAATTAAAATTTCTATTATAAGAATTTAAAACCGCACTAGTACTTACATCCCTATTCCTCATATTTAGCAATGAATGTTTGCCCTATTCTCTTCATCCTTCCATTCACTAACCCCCAGTTACCTATTTATTATTTGTAGAACTCTTGAAAGTTGCAAACATAGGACTCTTTCAGTATTCTTTTGTTTTTAACAGTTTTTTAATTGATGCATTTAACATCCACACAGAACAGTATATCAATGACAAGTGTTCTGCTGATGGCTTTTCACTAAGCTTAACTCCTGAACACTCCAGACTGCATCTCCAAAAGATAGGTGATTCATGTAACCACGGTTCCATGAAACCCAGTTTTAATGCTAAATTCTTGGGGCAGTGAAGAATTGCCCCAGTTGGTTGGGGGAGTAGCCTTCGAGCACTCTTGTCCCCCTTTCAATGGCCACAGGGTACTTGGCCTTAGTTTGGTTGTTAAAAACAGATGGAGGCAACAGTAATGCATTGATAAAAATAATTGTGGAGGTGGTTGGGGGGAAGAGATAGGGGAAGAGAAAATTGAGTTTTTAAATTTTGTTTTTCTTAGTTATTTGGATCATGTTGCCTAAATGAGTAGGGAGTGCTCAGTGAAAAATTTGCTTTCAGATAAGAATAAAATCTGTTATTTATTTAAAACTTACTCCAAACCAGGCGTGGTGGCGCATGCCTGTAATTCCACAACTTGGGAGGCTGAGCTAGGAGGATTGAAAGTTCAAAGCCAGGCTCAGGAACTTAGCAAGGCCTTGAGCAACTTAGTGAGACCTTGTCTCAAAAATAAAATAAAAAGGGCTGGAGGTGGTGTTGCACAGAGGTTAAGTACCTGGGTTCAATCCCTGGTACCCCCCCAAAAAAAAGACTCACTATGAATCGTGTGTTCCGAATGGCTTCAATAATAGAACTTTTTTTGTTTTTACTTTTGATGCTACTGGGGATCAAACCTAGTGCCTTGTACATGCAACGTTTGTGTCCTACCGCTAAGCTACGTCCCTAGCCAGAGGATAATTAATTTTATAGAAGGGAAAATGATGTAATTGACCTCGTATTTAGCCTGAATGTTGAGAGAATCGTTCTTTTGAGGTAAACTCGGGTTATTTTCCAATGGTGCTTCTCATTTTGGACACTAGAACAGGTATTAAGCCATGATAATCCCTTCCTCCTTGGCCAGGGCTCCTCACAGGTCTCCATAGAGATTGCAGTGTTCATGGGTCTTCAGTAACAAACAAGTAGTCAACTAACATATTTGCAATTCCCCCCTGCCCAGTACTGGGATTGAATGAAGGCAGGGATGCTCTATATCCCAGCCCTTTTTATTTTGAGACAGGGACTCACTAAATTGCTGAGGCTGGCTTTGCAGTTGGTGTTCCTCCTGCCTCAGCCTCTCAAGTTGCTGGGATTACAGGTGTGCACCACTGCGCCCGATGATTAATTTCTAAGACCTCTTTCATAGGCTGCCCTAAACTTTTTGTGTGGAAGATATTAGGTTTTAAGTGTGTACGAACCTGGCCTTGGTTGCTCTTGGTTTTTAAGCTGTGCGTGACTTAGCATGCTTCAGTCAACTTTGTCTGGGAAAATCTCCTTTGGTGAATGCTTCTCCTGAGGACCACAGCTCTGCTCCTGGCATGTGGACCTCATGTGCACCCTGAGAGTCCTTTATGTGGGGCTATGCCTGGGTGACACCAGACACCAGCCTCCTGCAGGGATCCAGTGCTGCCAGGGAGGCTGGGGGATGGGGAGCCAGCTGTGTTTAGCAGCTTTCTTAGGAGGCTGTCTCTCCAGAGGCAGGGAGACCTCTACCTGCACCTTCCAGGCCCTTGACACATGAAGAATTCAAGGGTGCATCAGGTTTTAGAAAGAGGGAGAGCTTTATTGGACAGGGAAAGCTGGCATACCTGTTCTCAGAGCAGAGGTGGCTGATTCAAGCTCAAGAAGCACCTGGGGGTCTGGGATCTTTTAAAGGAAACTTGGATGGGTGGGTGGGCTTGGGAGGGTGTGCAGGAATGACCTTGGCCACCTCCATGGTGGTCAGCTCTTTTTCCAGGATCTGCAGGTTGACATCATGTCCTCTAGATAATGTATGGAAAGTGCCTGTATTGGACATTTCTTAAAATTCGTAGTGCACTTAAACTTTAATCAAAACGAGGCAGTTTTCGTAGAGGAATGAATTTACAGTAACTCGTAAGATTTGTAGATTTCTCAGAAAATTAGGAGGACAAAACGGGCCCGGGGAGGAAGTCTGACCCCAGGCTTTTAGATGTCTGCTGCAGCGTTTCTTTCCTTTCGTCTGCTTTCTGCCTGTTTTGATTTCTTATCCTACTTCAGGGCCAGGGTTGCTACTCTGATTTGAGCTCTCATCAGCTCACATTTCAGAGGCTATTAGGGAGGATTGTCAGGATGGGGCTCAGAATGGGGCTCAGAATGGGGCCTCAGGAACAGAAAGAAGATACTGGCTGAGCTCCAGAAAGAAATGTTCAGTCCTCTAAAGAGTTAGAAGGGCTTTGGCCATTCTTTAAAAAAAAAGGGGGGGGACAAAAAAAAACCCCAAAATTTAAAAAACCCCACAAAAACACACAAACAACAACAACAACAACAAAAAACCTAGGGATTTAGCCCAGTGGCCCTTTACCATTGAGCTATGTCCCCTGTCCTTTTTATTTTCTGTTTTGAGGCACAGTGTCCCTAAGTTGCATAGTCTGGCCTCAAATCGATTCTTCTGCCTCAGCTTCCAGAGTCGCGGGGGTTACAGGCGTGTGACACAGCACCTGGCTTCTGCCCTGGCCACTCTTGAGTGTAAGTTGTGAAAGCATTGGGTCCCTGTCCAAATTCTTTGTCCATGGTAGTGTTGGATACAACAGGCAAAAATCACAAAAACCAGAAGGTGGCCGCTTCCGTAGCCTGTGAGGTAGCAAGTGCTATGGGCCACGGAGTGAAGTAAAAGGTCAGAGCCCCTGGTAGACGGAGCTTTGTGAAAGCCTTTTCTGACTCCAGGAAGGACTTCAAGGTCAAACGGTGGAGAGGCCAGCGTTTTAAGTGTATTTTGCCCCATTGCAAAGTTCATCACCCCGCCCCCCCGCAAAAAAACGAAACTTGAGACTGGTGTCACTTGGTGACACATGTAGCCACTTACAAGTCTTTGTTCAAAAGGGGACAAAATGATTTGATGTGAGTTTGCTAGGGATGAAGAAATAGAGGTTGCCCGTCACTGTAGTCGAGCCTGAGGGCCTGTGGCCACCCAAGCAGGCAGGCGGGAGCCCCTCCATCCAGGCCACCTTCCTCCTCACCCCCCATAGGCTTGCTCATTTTGTCAGGGTGATCCCTACAGGAAAAAAGAGAAGGGATTTCTAAAGTGATCCACGAGGATGTGCGCTTTCTGCAGGTTGTTCGGGCGGATTCCTGGCGCCCCCAGCACACGCTGCTAGCCTGGCTTAGAAGGTGTCCTGCGGGCTCCTCGGGTTTCCCTTTGTCTGAAATGCTGGGCTTCACTCAGCTCAGGTTTCCCTGCATTGGAGCAGAGGCTCGAAGGAAAGGGGGTCTGTCTTACCTCTTTCATTACTTCTAGAGCAGGAGGTAGAAAGCTCATGTCCCAACATTCATCTCTGATTTTACTTGGTTAAAAAGAAACCTGTATTAGCATAGAAATAATTTTCCTGTAAAATTTCTGTGCTCATACTTTGTTAAATCAAAAGGCCTAAATGATCCAAATTGAGAGGAAGGCAGTCCCAGCGTAAACACTAGCAAAAGAATTACTCATCAGCTCCAAGTAGTGCTTGACAATCCAAAACCAGACCAAAGCTGGAGCTTGAATCGTTCGAATAGGGAACGTCTTGCAGAAGTCAGGGCCTTACCTGCCCTTCAGGTGCATTTGATATTCCCATCAATTCATCCCTCTTTCAAGCTTTTAATTTAGGCCAATTAATAGTTACTTGTTTATGATAGGATTTGTCCATTGCCCAAGTAATCCAGTCTTATTAAAAAATAAGCTTTAGGGAGATGAGTGGTGGCTCAGCGGTTACAGTGCTTGCCTGGCATGCACAAGGACACAGGTTCAAACCCCAGCACCATGTGTACAG